>JAQIUQ010000219.1:67500-158761 GCA_030378365.1 Hybognathus amarus
AACTTCACATCAATCACAGCTCTGAACCCTTTAAACCTGTCAACAGCTCCCACTGCTCATTAGTATCAATTATCAAAAAAGCTTATGAATGAGTGGTGGGGGCATTGGTGCTGTTTGGGAGGATTTCTGGGTGGTTGCTCAATCGCTCTCAAATGACTTCCCATAATTCTCTGTCAGTTTCCTCTCGTCTTCCTCTGCCCTATCTTCATTAACTCATTCCATTGCTTTCTCTATAATCTATTACTATTAACCATTTGTGTGTGTGTGTGTTTCTGTTGTTTATTATGCATGTTCTTCTATGCAGTGAGCTTCTTTGATGACCCATAACTGTTATCAAACCATTTGGAGATGTTATAGCTAGGTAGATCAACAAATAAACCAAACAATTCTTTATTAACTAATGGTATAATGAAATATTTAGACAAGAAAATAGACATCAAATTGATGTAATCAAATTAATGAACATAGGAACAAAGTCGATTTGCTTGTTCGATCAAAATCCACTTATATTGCTAAACAGTTGTTAAGGCACTGTTACTCAGAGATGTATAGTAACGAAGTAGAACTACTTAAGTACTGTACTTAAGTACTAAAATGCTGTATCTGTACTCTACTAGAGTATTGTTTTTTCTCATACTTCTACTTTTACTTAAGTAGATATTTTCGATGAATTTAATACTTTTACAATTTAATACAATGTTTTTTAATGTTCTGCTAGTTACTCGTTACAATTATAAAAATATTACGAATCATTTGTTGCAAGTTGACTTTCATGCTGCCTAAAATCGCACGCCAGTTTTATAGGGTAATGGTATTGATTGACACACACATTGACAACTAATGCAGGGGTTCCCTTTCGAAGGAATGGGAACAGAGAACAAGACAATACGTCGAATGACGCAATGGGGAACGCCATTGCGTCATTCGACATATTGTCTCGTTCCCTGTTCTCAGGGAACATAGGTTACAGTCGTAACCTGAGACGTTCCCTTTCAGAAGGGAACTCAACAATACGTCAAATGATGCAATGCGTTCCCCATTGCGTCATTCGACGTATTGTCTCGTTCCCTGTTCCCAGGAACATAAGTTACAGTCGTAACCTGAGACGTTTTCTTGCAATGACATTTTTTGGGCGGCCGCCAAAGCAAATTTGTATCTCGCAAAGCGCCTTATTTGATTGCTAGTTTAAACTTTTGACTGCTTTCTTTAATAATTACATGACACAATACTTGTACTTTTACTTTTAGTACTTAAGTAGTGAATTTTTAAATAAACTACTTGCAATACTATAAGTACAAAAAATGTTGAAGACTTTAGTACTTCTACTTAAGTGTGATGCTTAAAGAGCACTTCAACTTCTACTCAATTCACTTTTTGATAGAGCACTTGTACTTTTACTCAGAGTCCGGGTTTCTAGTACTTTATACATCTCTGCTGTTACTTATTGCCCAAATTAAAGGTGCCCACCCCACCGATGGTTCTAATGGCTCTTTTCCACCAGCTCAACTCGGCTCAGCTCAGCCTTGGCTCGACTTGTTATAGTGACGCCTTTCGTTCCACGTTGCCCTATCAATCTCTCGCTGGATCCTCTCTTTGGCAACCAAACAAAGGAAAGTCTGCACCTCCTCGTTTGACCACGGCGTATTCTTCCGAGTGGCCATAATAATAGTAGTCAGTTTAGTAACTATCTCTGGCCAAACTATTTTAAACATGGCAGGGTTATTCTGGATACTCCATCTGGTGTGTGTAATGATGACGTAGTGAATGGTGACAACTCTCTCTGACCAATCAGCAGTCGGCATTGTTTTCACGTGAGACCTCTCGACCCACTGGTCGAGCAGGTGACTGCTTTTGTCCGTGTCTTCTGGAGTGTCAGTGTTGCTTTGGTTACTTTTTTGTTTTGCATGTTGCAGGGGTTTACCATTTTCTTGATGAAATGTTAAGATATGGGGATTGGCGGCTGGTGCTATTCATGAGTGGTGCAAATATGCAAATATGTATCAATATTTGTTTTGCCTGTGTACTATATCTGCAATGCTGCTCCTAAAAGTGACAGTGCCAATATATATATATATATATATATATATATATATATATATATATATATATATATATATACAAAGCTTACACATTGCAGAATGCAAAAAAAAATGTCTGTAAACCCTGTTATACAGAATTGTGCTTAATTGTATTTAATGTGCAATTTTAGTGTACTTCTAACCATACAGTTATTGGTATAAAAAAATGAAAATAATATGAAATAAAATAAAATGTCACATAGGCCTAATTGTTCATAAATAGATAGTACACCCGTATTACTGTGTTTCTTAATAAACTGAAGTACAGTTTTAAAAGTGCACATTGTAATAGCTGTAGGTATTAGCATTGGTAGTATGCTGTACAGTATGCAATACATTCAAATTAATTCTCTTGCACAATGACTAATCCACTGGGATTCAAGGTTGTTTACACACAGTTGCATTTTTGTTTGTGTTAAGAGTTTTTTTTTTTAAGTAAATATCCAGAGGAAGAAAGACTGGCCTTTACCTTAATCAACATCATTTACATAGTTTAAGGTTAGTAATTAATACTGTAACTGTACACTAAAATAGTCTATACACTTATTCATTGTATTTTCCACACAGAAAGGTTCACTGTCACCATACATTTTTGGTAATAAAAGTTATCCAAAAGTTAAAAGTTAATGTGATTATTTGCTCAAAATCTCAAAATATTGAATAATGATAATTCAAAATGAATACATGGCTTCAGTTATGCAACTCAGCACAGTAACAATACTCTGCTGTATTGATTGATATGACTGTATTGAGTATTGAGTCATGCTATGTGATGAAATTTCGATGTCTTTAATTTTGTTGATACTGCAGATGATTGTGCTGTGCGTTATAGTGAAAATCTGCAGTGAGTGCAGTGTGATTTCTCTTTTCACTTCACTGCTGCAGATATGTTCTGATGAAAAATGTATGATTGCGCAAGTTTCTTTACAAAAAACATGGATGGGGTGCTGCTACCTCTGACTGCTACAGTATGGTGTTAAAACTGAGTCTATAGCTAAAACGGCTTTATTTTCTACACATCAGTTAAAGGGTGAACTGTGAGGAGGAATTAAATTACAAGAAAATGAATAGAAAATATTTTTTCATTCCAACATTCAATCAGTTCCCAAATGGACATAATCAAGTAACATTACTGAAGTGAAATTGAAGATGAATATCATATCAGGTTGACTTTACCCATCTCCAGCAATTCTCACTGGAACCTGAATTTAGTTTTACAGAGACCAAAATGAAAAGTTTTACATTGGCAGGAGGAGATGCTTCTATTATACAAATCATGCACTGAAAATTGGCAGCTGAAAGACTGTGAGGGAAAAAAAGGGTCACATAAGGCTGTAGTAAGCGTTTTCCACACTTCAGTTATGTATATGCTGATTGGATTTTGGAGTGTTGCTGTAAATGCAAAGCAAAAAGTAAAAGGTTACACTATATTTGAAGTGTTCTTTGCTACACTGTAATTATACTGTAATTATATTTAAGTACTGAGTAATATTTAGGATTAGGGTTTGGTTTAGGGTTAGTTGCATGCAATTATGCATATTTTATATTTATTACAATCGTAACAACATGTCAACAAAATGATGAAAATATATTGATGAAATATGCCAAAATATGTACACACAAGCACACATACATTGAGTTTTCATGTTCCCTTTCAAAAGTGACACAATGCTGCGTTGATTCAGCACAAATGGGAAACCTTTGTGTCTGACCGGCTGTGAATTATGTGTGCGAACACACCAAGGAATTTTGCCTTGAACTTGACAGCGTCTGGCATTAACGTCATTGGTATGCATACTCATCAGAGGCTATAATTACATATGCCACAGGTGCATCTTCAGGTTCCCTTGTCTTCAGAGAATGTCGTACTCTGTGTGTTTAAGCTCTCTCTGTCTGTAATTCTTTATTAGGATTCCGACTGTCAGTGTGCAGAAAAATTCTTTGTCTTTCCGAAAAGGAAAATGAGCGTCACTAGAAGCAGGCGGTGTGTGCAACGCATTCTCATCCTTAGCGTCATATAGAATGCTATATGACAAAACGGCGCTATACTACGCACATGGCACCCGTTATCGATTAATATAACGCGCTGTAATGGGTAGGTTTAGGTGTGGGGTAGGGTAGGGTAGTCTCATATTACGCTAAAGGATTTATGACGCCTTGTGTACGCGTGTTATATTGACGATAAAGGGTACCATGTGCGTAATATAGCGCCGTTTTGTCATAAAGCGTTTTATGTGACGAAGGATGAGAACGGGCTGGTGTGTGCATCTGTGTTTTCTGCCCATGCCAGAGCACGACACACACCAGTATGTTTTGGTTTGTTTGTGGGAAGAGCATGCTACCATTGCATGGGTGTGAAGGTGCTTGGTTATACGATGCCTAGTCTGAAGAAACGTTTGTGGGCTACCAAGCCGCGCAGGAACACCACTCTGGTGGGGAAAGTGCTTCTAGAGACAATGTTCCCTTTACTTCTCTTTGAGGCCCCGTCCCACACGAAGACGTGTTTCGCTGTATACGTATACATTTTAATACGTATTGGCGTTTCAGTCCACACGGATCCGGCATTTTGGGAGAGTGAAACCGCTATTTTTTGAAACCGGGTCCCAAGGTGGATAAATCTGAAAACGACACCCTTGCCGACTTTTCGTGTGTACGGCCAATCCGTATATTTTGTGAAACGAATGATGTCATCACCCCACGTGTCCACTACTCAGACAACAACTGCCGAACTGCTTGAATAATAATATAATATAATGCGGCAGAAACTTCTTGAGTCTCTTGTATTCTTTAATTTATTATTTAGCCTACTTGAATGTGTTTTTATTTTTTTGTAGGCCTATGCTTTTCTTTCGTATGCTGCTTGTCTGTTGTCTGATAAAGACATTTCGTATAATAGGGATGGGGATTTAAAGCAAAAATAATATTCGACGATCGATGGGAATTATTTGATTATTTTGGCTATTCAAAAAACACACCCCTGTAATGTTCCACTCCCACACCCCTGTAATGTTCCACTACATTAAAGAAATGTATTTATTTATGTTTAAATATGTTAGCCTATATTTTTTATTGAATCTATGTAAAGTGAATGTTTATTGAATCAATGAAAAGTGAACCGCGTGCATATGCGCCAAAGGCTATAGCCTATCGGAGACCTCATTTTGACCACATTAAATTTTGTTTCCTATAAAGCAATTTATTTGAAGTGAATTTCGTTTTTTAATACAGTTTATGTTTATTTTAATAAATGTTTCATCAACCAGTTACCTGGATTGAATTAAAGAAGCAAATATAGGCTACATCAGAATATAATCAGGACATGGACGTTCCGGCGCTATATCTTACATTGTTTGTGAACTGGAGCTTGTCTCATAAACGATCTGAAACTCTGAAATATATAGAAATCTTGAAATGTCTACGTTTAAACAACATTGACAAACAACAATTCAAAATGAAAAGAAACAGATACTCTCTCTTTAAAATAGCCTAATCCGTATGAAGTGCATTAGTCTACTTCGTGGGCGCGTTCGATACTGCAAAGTGGCGAGTCAGCATCATCAACTTCCTTTTTTCAGTCAAGAATGACACAGAAAATGAGTTTATTAATAAACAATTAAAATGTCTAAATTTGACACATTTACTTTTGACGATTCTTTGTGGCAAGCTTTCTGAGTCAGCTAACTAATCGAATATCGATGACTCCCTATTTTGTACCAGGCAATTTATGTTTGTTCAATAAAGTTCTTGGTAAATAAGCAAAAATAAAAAGTTCTTGTAAAATAAGCAACTGTGCGTAATATGATTTCATAGCCTTTTATTTTACTCCCTAACAGCACGCAAGGTTTTATGCGCATGCTCTAAGTCTTCTTCTCACATTTTTTAGTGCATCTCTATGGCAGAATTACAGTGCCACATACTGGTCTGGGATGTCTACTACATCGTTTTCAGTCGGCTTCAGTGGTTACATGTGGACGCAGATATTTTTCGAGGCGCTACCGTGTTTACTATAGACCCAAACACACACACACACACACATCTTCAGGTTCCCTTGTCTTCAGAGAATGTCATACTCTGTGTGTTTAAGCTCTCTCTGTCTGTCACTCTTTATTAGGATTCCGACTGTCAGTGTGCAGAAAAATTCTTTGTCTTTACGAAAAGGAAAATGAGCGTCACTCAAGGGCAGGCGGTGTGTGCAACGCATTCTCATCCTTTAGAATGCGTAGAATGCGTTCTCATCCTTTAGAATGCGGTGACACACCTGAATGGAAAGCTTATTTTTATGCGGGTCTTAATTATACATAAGGGGGTTGGGCCGTTCAAACAAAACAAAAAAAAGTTGTTGTTTTTTTTTCACAATTTAAAACAATCTATTGTTTTATGTGAATGATTAGGCAGGGTGATTTTCAGATCATTTTGAAGCAAAAACTCTAGGCAACAACATATATTGGTCAAAAGTCTTGGGAAGCCTAGTTTTGTGGCCTTATTTCAGAAACTTTCATATTTTTGTTTGTCTTAATAACCATGCATAAACAAAATTCTCTCAAAATGCAAACATGTACATACATGTTGCTCACATAATATAGTAGCCATGTTTGTGCTAAATAGAGAATAATTTCACCTGTGCCATTAATATGTTTATGAGCAACTGAAAAAAGCACAAATGTCAGGGCATGTCAAAACATCTCAATGACCCCAAAACACCTTGTATAGACCAGTATGGACGCTATAAAGGCTTGCCACACCTTGACTGATGGGGTGCCGGTCGAGAGAGCATCCTCTGGTGGTCAGCTTTACCTGAGACCTCCCGTTGGAACCACAGTTCTTTGTGGGACTTAGCCATAGCCCTTGAGGGGCTGGTTGGACCCCCTTTGAACCTCTAGAGTCAGCGCCTGATAAGCTACGGACCATAAACATTTTATTTTTCTCATGGCTATAACTTGCAGACTTTGTCGACCTTGATATACATCTTAGACATGCCCCAGGCATGGTGAAGGCTATTTTGCATCCTCACCCTGACTACTTGCCTATGGTTCCATTCTCGACCTTACATCCAGTTACTCTTGAAGCCTTCGAACCGTTCTCCATTCAGAACACAGAAGCAAGAGCACTCATCTGCGCTCTTCAGGCCTATGTCCGTGGCATAAGTTAGAGCAACTATTCATCTGCTATGGGGGTCGATGCAGTGGGGCAGCCGCCACCAAGCAAACAATGTCACACTGGGTGATGGATGCCATTGCTTTAGCCTACGATGTGCTCGGCCAAGCTTTGCCTCTAGGAATTCAGGACTCATTCCACCAGTGGTGTTGCTTCCTCCAAATCTTTGGCAATGGGCTCTTCTTGAAACAAGTATGTGATGTGGCAGAGTAGTCCTCTTAATTTTGTAGTTTGGATGTTCATGCTGCTCTAAGCTCTTACCTCCTTGAGTCAATTTGTGTTTGTTTTGTGTGTTTGTTTCGAGTCTAGAGACACCCAGTGCTGTGGCTTTGGTATTTCTCATTCACATTAGCGCTGACTCAGTGCAGTATTGAGTGTAGCTATTGAAAGGTAACGTCTCTGGTTACTTAACTCTAACTCTTTTTCCCTGAAAAAGAGGGACCAGACGCTCCACTATATCGCCACACTGAGGATGTCCCTCTTTTCTTCAGACAAAATGATACCTGAAGATGCACCTCCGAAGAGCATGCTTTCCATGCTTGTTCACAAACATGATTCACAGCCGGTCAAACACAAAGGTTTTCACATTAGCACTGACTCGGCGCAACATCTTGTTCCCGCTTTTTCAGGGAACAGGGTAATAGACTTGTAACTCAGAGAACGTTTTATGGGGAAATTCCATTGACAGTGATTTTTATACTGTACAAACTGTACATTCTATCCTACCCATAATAGAAAACTTTCTCTATTTTTAGATATTTTTTTTAAAAACATCACTTTTTATATCGCTGTTTTCCTCGTAGAGAACCAACGGATTTCCCCACAAAGACAAGGATTTTGGTTCCTTTGTAGGGACTTTTGACATTTACCCGATGTCACACACACACACACACACACACACACACACACACACACACACACACTAATGACTATGCAATATATAGTGGCCAGGTTAACCATGATATAATGATCTTATGGCTTTAATAGGCTGCTTGTGATGACCTGCCTCATCACTGCCACTTAAAGTTTAAGTATATGTCACAGGAAAAGATCAGCACACTGCATTCAGGAAACTGGAGAGGACACTTAATTCAGTGTTATTATTTAAATGGCTGCATGATTTTTACCAAAATTAGCAATTATTTAAAATAAATTGGTGATGATATTATAATTGCAATTATTATTGTAGTTTAAATTTAACTAACACTATATTGCAGACACTAAAACTAAACTGACTAAACTTTGAAATGAAGTAAATTTGAAAATAGTATTAAAATAAAAACAAATAAAACAAATATAACTTTGCTGAAATGTTTCCATGAAGAACTAGCAAGAAGCAAACTAATAAATAAGGCAGATTGTGAACATCACACTTAGGCAATCGAAGGCTCAATTTTGCCCTATGAAATGAATTTAATTTAGTCTCAGATGGCAATATCATTGACAAAACCAAACAGTGAACTCAAGCCATAGATGTGCACAGACTTGCCTCCAAGTGAGGAAAATTAGGTCCTTTCAGCATGGTGGGGGTTCCCATAGCAGCCTCAGGCTGGATGTCAGAAATATAGCAGCCTGACTTTTCTACTCACCTTAAAATTGGAATAAAAATGAAATAAATCCTATTTCTTAAAATTAAGTTAGTATCTACTGTCTCTAAATACCTACATGAACCAAATTAGATTAGTTACAGTTAAACCTTAAAGGCACACTGCGGAACTTTCTTGGCCACTAGATGGTGCTCAACCTGTAGCTTTCAAGTCTAGCGTCCCTAGAGGTCACAAGTGCCGCAACACTGTCGCAATTAAAGTCAACAAATAGTTAACCGTGTACTGTTGAGTCATGGGCACGTTCACTATATTTAATGTAAACGTTACATTTGACATGAGGCGATTTTATTAGTGCACTATCAGTGCACAGTGTTTGAAATGAACACTGGGCTGTGGACAGTTTATCACCACTCATAACACACATCGGCTGCGAGCCAGAATACCCAGAAAATATTACACTGCTTATATGAATTTATCTGTGTTACATTGGAAACGGCATTTGTGTTCAGCAAGCATCCGTATAGAGTCGAGCACCCCTCCTCTTTCTTTGCAGCTTTACGCCAGCGAGCGAAGCGAAAGCTGGACCAATGTGTTAATCCTCATCCTGGCTTTTAATTTGTCACTCTCCCCTTTTCTTTTTTAGTTTCCTCTGATAAAACCGTTGCCTTCTTGCTTGTAGCTGTTGTTCGGCCATGACGAAAACATACAGACGGCAATCAAACGCGAGTTAAGCACTAACGTCAGAATCTGAGGAAGTTTGGGGTGGTGGGGGAAGTGACGTATGCCGGAAAGCGGTCGAATTTTGTAGTTCTTTTTGTGCTCGGGTTCCTACCCGAAACCCGAAGTTACAAAGTGCTAGTAAAAGCGATACAGACACCTTCAGGCTACGGCAGACATGTCATTCAACCTATTGTACCAGTCGATGCTTACCTCTCAATTGGTTTGAGTGGTAATATGTTATAAAGGTTGAAGAGCTCCAGCAGAGTGTTGCCTTTATGTCTTTCAATGTGTAATTATTAAAATGAGAACCCACCATTATTATGATGACTGGGATTTATGAGACTTACCCATGGCTTATGACACAATACTTGAAAAAATGTATGCATTCTGCTCATCTGTGATGTGAGATGAGTAGATCTAGATGTGGTGTTTGACTCCCATGACTGCATGGCCTTCTCTTGGAGTAGCAGGTGTACAATTTCCCCCTTCAGGCGCATGTCAAAGAGGGGCAAGTGAAGCGCTGAGGACAGGGTAGTCTCTGGGCGCGTGGGTAGATGTTTACACCCTTCGGTTAGCTTCCAAGGGTTGTGAGATGGCCTCCATGTTTTATCCTGGCGAAGCACCCCCTGGCCTCCTCTGTCATCTTCAGTACCCACTCAGCTCGTACTCTGCAGAGGAAGCAAAGTGCTCCTTCTCAGGAGATGGGGGAGAATCTGTTGGATTATGTTGTTTCTTCACATTCTAGGTGAAAGCATTAATAAAGAAAAAAAATCTGTATCAATGACAGTTGTATCAATAGCTGTATATAATTCTGGTTGATGACAATATAGTGTCTGATAATGTAAATAAGAATCCAAAAAAACACCGGGTGGCAGTTTCTGAGGTACCAGGTAGTGATGTCAGTCTTGAGAATTCAAAATTATGCAGATTATATGTAAATGCTTTTAGTGCTTAATCATATTGTTTGTATTTTATGGACTTCAGTTTTTATACACTATATGTGAATTTAATTTTAGCTTTATTAAATTGACATTTTATATTCACTTTGATCATTGGATAACAAAGTTTGCATATTTTTGGTTATAATCATGTGATGATTATTTTGAATTGTAAGCTGAAATAAACATAGTTAGACACACTCCCTCCAGACACACTACAAAGTGGAGCCCCTTTTCGTTGGCACTGAGCCCCATCCATCCACCCATCCATCCGTATCAAATCGATTCCATGTTTTAAAGTCCCCGATTTGCCAATGAAAGTTCTTTGGGATGCTGTAGCCATATCCCAGAGTCTCAGGATGTATGCTGGAAAACATGCTGGGCACATGGCCAGTGTGTAAGTGATTGCACAATTTTCCTTATATTTTATGTTAACTAAAGTTCTGTGATGACAACTGAATAGCGATGTCACTTTTGTCAATGCTATTTGCTTGTGAGCTGACTTCACAATTTGTCTTTTGTGTACCTTAACAGAAAATGAAATAAGATAATTTCCTCATTTCTTGTCAAACACCCACTTAACAAGGTCAATCAGCTGCCAAGAATGCCACTAAAACTATTTAGAGAATGTATTGCGGCAGCCAATGCAAAGTAACAGCCAGTTAGCCAAATAAAATATTTTATTTCCAGTCTTTAAAACTTTATCTGAACTTTCTACAGGTCTTTATAGTGTTTTCAGAGTCAGTATTACAATACTCTTTTGCTAACAAACCCTGACCCATAACCGTTCCTTCTTGTAAAAGACTCGAGTGTCATGCCTGATTTTTCACAGGCGGCATTACAGCTGCCTTCTAACCTAACTCATTACAAGTGTTTCTTCTCCGCTTCTTTTCACCAGATTTCGCCCTAGTAGTGTTCCGGGCCCTTCATTTATAACCGTTGCGTATGCACAAAACAGGCCTTGAAAGAGGCGTATGCCACTTCCGACGCATACAGTTGTGATTTATACCTGCACGCAAACTCTGACCCATGGGTTACAAACGTTTTGGAGATGGAGCAGTTTGGCGACACCGATGGTGAGCTCGAGTTAAATGTCTTTTTGGTCACTTTTAGACAGAAAATCTAAGGAAATTATACATATACAGAAAGATAATACAAATATAATTTCACTCACCAAACCTATCACTTAACATATCACTTAGCACACCGCGTTGGGCCGTTTAGTGAAACTGACGCACAGCCTATCTAATGGCAGATGAAGTAAAACCGTAAATCTTCATTATGAGTCCATCATAAATACAGTGCATGTTCACAATAACAGTTTGAATACATAAATAAATGATTTAAACTATGTTTTACTTCTGATATAAACATTTAGATTAAATATGCCACTCTCATTAATGGAGTTAAACACTTAAACTACATGAAATCATTACTGAGAAGTTACAACATTTTTATATTCAATATAATATATAAATATTTGTTGTGGATGTGATGCTTTTGAACACTTTTCCTCTGGCATGCTGTGTGTGTTTTAATGTGTTAACTACATAGATAATTGCTTATCATGATAGCAGATTGTCTGAGAAAATGGTTTCGTGCAAATAATGCACAACAAGGTCTATCTGTTTCCATTAAAAATATAAATCAATTAAAATACTATTTGGCCAGTGGAAAAGATTAAGAAAAACTTTCTCTGAAATGCATTTTGCACTATTTTATTTTATTTATTTAAAAAACAAGGGAAGGATGGGCTACTAAATGATTTTTATTAATGTAATGTGACGGCACATTCGTATTTCATATTTTCCTAACGTCTTGTACCTTTAAACATGTTATCATGTGGATGAATAATCATATGCAAATGATATGCAGATGAGAGATATGCATAGTAAAACTATACTATGCTGTCATATCTCCATATATGGTTATTTTGGGGAGGAGACGCATGTGCGTGCATTCTTACGCTGACTTGGATTTATAAAGTGAATTCTTGTGCAGGTTCTGGCATACACACGGTTTTATAGTTGATATATTTTTTTTTGCGTATGACATTTCTGGCTTTCGGGCAGTAATCGTACACTTTTAGTGAGGATATCTACGCACAGTTTTATAAATGAGGCCCCTGGTCTTCTGGGTCCTCTTTGTCTACTCATAAATACCACAAGGTGCTGTCTAAACATTTATACTGAATACCAGCAAGAAAGAGAAACTGTTCCTGGGGTAAGCCTTCTTGATTAATAGTTCCAGCTCCTCTGAGATGGGAGGAGCGTAGAGAGCAGCAGTAGACCCAGCGGTCATATCCTGGGTCTAAAATTAACACATGCCAAATGGAAGTGAATGCGTTAACGTTGCCAAAGTAAATAAAACAGAGTAAACTTGCCAGCTGGCCGGTAACTAAATGATGCACATGATCAAGCTAAAGGAAATTCTGCTGCTATTTGTATTTTGTACATATATGCAAGAAATATTGCTTAATAATTCATTTGTCATGGGAACATCATGTCAGGATTTTAATATAATTGTGGAAATAGTTTCATGACCGGTATGATCTGATGATTGGCTCCATCACTCTCTCCTCTCCACCAATAAGCGTGTGTGTGGTGGGTGTTCTGGCCCAATATGTCTACCGTCGCACATCATCCAGGTTGATGCTGCAGATTGGTGGTCGTTGCGGTAGATCTTCCTTCCATGTAGAGTGATTTGAATCTCCCCAGAAAAAGCTTCTCTCTCTATATATGTTGACAAATTATTATTAATTATTATATTTATTATGATTTTTATTTTTATTTATTTATTTTTTTTATGCCCAGTGACTAGCTAATGGCAGGTGTGGCAGAATCCTCATTGTGGACCCTGAATCCTGCAGCAGGGGGAACTGTAATGACAGGGGTGGGGTCGTGGTGCAACCAAGCAAGATCTGTGTGAGGACAGTGATTCGGAGATGTGTGCTTCTCCCTGATTCAATGAACAGGAAGCACTAGGCTTGCTACGGTAGTCGGTGTTACAGTGTTCAGTCGCAACACCGGTTTCATGACAACGCGGCCACGGGCTGGTTGAAAAAAAAAAGTTTAAAGCCTTAAAATATTGAACGCAATTATGCAGTAGTCGTTAAATCCTGCCTATTAACACACACACACAGACACCACAGAAAAGACGCGCGTCGGTATCGAGTTCTCTTTCGGGCTTGAACAAACCATAACACACAAATTATGCCAAAATGTCCATAAGAGCAGTCTTAAACGAACGTAGAGATTTGTGAGAAAATGGGACGCGTGTCAGATCGCGTCTCTGTCAGCAACGGCTGTCCGAATTCGCTCACTCGTTTTTACTTACTCCTTCTCATTCACTCCTTCAAGTGAACAGTATTAGTGGACTAATGTAGGGAATAGGCCTAGTAAATGAGGGTTTTGGGGGCGATTTTGGATTCAACCCATGTTCTCAAGCAGTGAAAAATAGAGGACACTGACAACGCGTTGACAGACAGGACCGAGCAGGTAATATTTAATATGAAACAGTCTCAACTTTCAAATTTGGTCAGTCAAAGAAAATCAAACAATAAATAGGCCTACCGTTTTGTGGCTTTTTAATGTGTCGTGACAGATTGCCTGATAAAGCCAAGTTCCACCGACGTTAATCTACTCCTGACTGCTTTCTGACTGATCCTGTCAGATCACATGTCTGTCAATCAAACTCCAAGCGAAGGATGAATTGACGCTAATTTAAAAGTGAAAGGTTTTCGTTTTCAAACTGGCGCATATTCAGAGCACAATAACAAAACAAAACTTTACCGCACCGTGTATGTATGCCCGTGAAAGCGTGCGCATTTTACGTTTGGTTTAAATTAGCGATTTAAAAGCCCCGCCGGTGTCACGAACACATTAAACGTGTTTGTCACAAGTCGATTAACCAGTGAGGAAATATCCTCAGCCGTCACAACACTAGAAGACACAAACAAAAACACACAGCATGAGAGTGAAAACAACTACATCCTTTGGATGTGATCTTGCTTGCAATTCTCTATTCTTCAAAACGTATAGGATTTATCATTTTATATTAGTTAATGGTTTTAGCCCCGTCAATGTTAGAAGCGTCCTGATTAATAGTTTGCTGTTATACACTGCTGTTTTCTTGCTCACTGTGATTATCTTGCCATTGCTGATTAATATAGCTCAACATGCGTCCATGAAATCACCAAATCCCAAATATGACACTGCAGGAGCTTTTCAGTGCTGATTATATAGTCTTGGCTGGATGTTTACACCCGGACCAGTAACAGTGGCTTGCATGGACAGACAAAATGGCACAAGATCTTTCCACCTGCTCTACTTGGACCCTTTGTTTTTTTTTGTGTTTTAAGCCTCTTTGTAAAACACGCTAAACCAATTAAACATTGCTGTCTTCACATGGCAGCATGGCGAAGGAAGCAAGCCATTTGGAGTGTGCACATCCTCTGTTGGTTGATATGAATGTAGAGCAGGGGACCTGTGACTCTCGGGATTCATTTTCCTGCAAAGCTAAGCTCCAACCTTAATTAAACACACCTGTATATGCTAATCAAGGTATTCAGGGTTACTGTAAAGTTGCAGGAAGGTGATTTCGTTTCAGGGTTTGAGCTAAACTCTGCTGTTGAGATCTTGCTAGATTTTGCCCAGCCCTGATGATCTTGACAATAAGAACCACCTTGACTCTTCTCAACAGGGAGACCTCACTAATGATTATCTGGGCACAATACATACATCTGATTGGATGGCTCAGCCTACATATGTCTATGTGGAGATGTGTGATGTGCCTCTTAATACATGGAAGGTGACAACATGAGGAAGGAGGAGTCAGGAGAGGTTTGGTTACGCTTCATCAAACACTAGATCAGCAGGGTCCACATAAGTGTGTTTGAATAAGAAAAGGAAGAGCGAGTGTCAACAGTGCTGCTGATGTACCATGGATCAAATTGATAGCTTAGAGTGACTGGAGATGAAACAATATATCACATTTAACAAGCAGCAATATGTTTACTCTCGCTATTCTATCTCCCTTTTCTGATTCACAAACCTGAAGAGTAATGTTTTATCAGTTCCTGAAACATTTTCCTTGAGTGACAAATAACAGCAGGAGTAGGGATTTTGGAGGCAAATGGGAGCTTGACAGTGTTCTACTGAAGCAACACAGAGTTTCACTAATGATTCTTCATGCATACACGCCAAGCTCGCTGCACCCCCACACAGTTATTTCCATAAACAGCCATGCGCATATCATGAATGCATCTGCATTAATCTACTGACAGCTCGTGGGCTCTTTTAAGCCATCGTCAAGAAGGGTGATGAAGTCCCAGAGCTTATTTACGGGTCGACCACACCACATCCTCTATCTCGAAAACAGCTGGGTGCCGATCTGCCCTCCCATGTGGGAGCAGAACCTGGACGGCACCGACAAAGCCAATTAACCGCTCATAATTCATTACACACTTCTCACTTTTCTGTAACCTGCTGTGGCATAAGCACCCCATTTCATTCTGTCTGGCAGACTTGGACTCATTGCAATCCCGCAGCCTGTTCACTACGGTATGGATCCAAGCCGAGAGCATGGTAACACGGCTACTGTTGAAATAAGTGTAGCCTGTCAGACATTTGCACACACATTGGTATTTAAAGGTGAATTCAATTGAGCAATTGAAAGGTGAAACAAAAAGATTGATAGCATCTGTTCTGCACTTATTCAGTGTCAAAGGGATCCTAAAATATGTTCACTGTATTGTAAATATTATTAATTCAGCTTTCCAAGCTAATAAATGTCAATTTGTAAACTTGTTTAGGAAAGAAGTGAGAGAGAAGAAAGGGTGATTTTTTCCACACTTGAATGGCTTATTTTCACTGAAGCTGGTGCCATAAAGGATTTCCACACCAGGCTAATTTGAAATATATTAAAGTGAGCTTACTGCAAGGAAACCAATTTTGCTCGCCTTTGCTGGTGCTCTCTGACAAATGTAGAAATGTAATCAATTTAGCGGAGCTAAAAGTGCAGTGCTATCATTGTGCTAATTTCAATTATTCTCCCTTTAGCCCTGTGTACGATTAATGCAGTAGGAGAACTTCGCTTTTACACTACTTTCCTTCATTCTTAGTCATTTGAAAACCGTACAGAAAATAATTGACCATTCGTGTTTAATCCATTCAAATTGTTTTTGCTAGGTATTTTATGCTCACTAGAATATCATGTTGTTAGCTTGTTAGCAAAATGCTAACTTCAGACTACTGGAATCAATAGTGCTTACTATGAAGAGCAGTCATAACGAGCCCGTTCTCATCCTTTAGCGTCACATAAAGCGCTTTATGACAAAACGGCGCTATACTACGCACATGGTACCCTTTATCGTTTATATAACACGCGAACTCAAGGCGTCATAAATCCTTTAGCGTAATATGAGACTACCCTACCCACACCTAAACCTAACCATCACAGCGCGTGTTATATAAACGATAAAGGGTACCATGTGCGTAGTATAACGCCGTTTTGTCATATAACGTTCTATATGACGCTAAAGGATGAGAACGCGTTGGTCATAACACTTACACTTACTTACATAACACTTTAACACAAGGTTAAATTAATTCATTAGCATCATGGGGAGTTACCTACAGCTTTACAACATTTATTACTATTTGGTTAATGCTAATTTATAAATATTGTATTGTTTAAGGATATTTCATGTTCAGTCCAACACAGTCTCACTGAAAATGCATATCTATACCACGAATGTCATTTCTTGTGGTATTTATACGCCAATTTTTTTTTTTTTTTTTTTTTTTTTTTGCGTGTATATGCTACGCACTAAAAAACCCTGGGGTAGGTTTAAGGGGAGGGAAGTTCATGTGTATTACACGCCAAAAGTGTGTATATACACACAAAAACTGTTTTTTGGTGTATAAATGGCACGAGAAATGACATTCGTGCTATAAATCATGAGATCGGGCTTGTTCATTCATAATACTTTAACTAATGTTTAAAAACTAAAAATTAAAAAACTTAAAACAATTAAAAACTTAATGTGGCAAAACATTTTGCAGTGTACCTACACATAAAGCCTATATTGCATAGCTAGAGGCTAATCGCTGAATGCAAATGCATGTGCTAATCATATGCTCACATACTGCTGTTAGATATATTTTTTGAAAATATTTTGCAAGCTGTAAATGTTCTGCAGTCTTGAAACTTAAGCATGGTTTGAAGTTTAAGGCTGCGGAAAGTCATGGGAAGTTTATCACTTCTATTGCTGCATTAATTATTAAAGTGACAGAGATTAAGGCCATCCAGGGTTCTACCCCTGCTAGTAGTTTGAGTTTGTCATAGTGTTCACACTTTCTGAGTGCCAGATTGGTTGAACTTCTCTTTCTGCTTCTGGGGTTTTGGAGTCAAATCTTGTCTGCTGTTATGGTAGATTGTCTTGTGTCCACCGGAGAAGGACCACGTGTCTGATTTGCAGTTGGTGAATTACAAGTGACCCTGTTTGACATTTTAACTTAATGATGAGTGTTAGACTGGTTTTAGTCTGGGTATCTCCTGTTAAAATACTATGAGGGTGAATGATGCAAAAACAAAATACACTTAATGCAAAATAATATTTCTGTTTTATTATGTCTGATTTTGTGGTGAACAAGCGAGGTCGAAATAATTCGATACGAATTAGCCACCACATAAAATTAGTATGAATTGTCATGAGATCGGGTTGGATAAACTGTTTCTGACAGAACTCAAATATTCATGACCAAAGATTTTTCTTATCACATTATTAAATGATTATATTAGTTTCTGTTAAACACAATTCACCCCCAAATTCTCACACCCTTAATAACTATGCAGCTGCTGTCTAACCTCTATAATAATAACAATAAATGTATAAAGATAAATCCACAAAAATCTTTTGTCATGAATATGTGAGTTCTATCAGCAGCTGTTTATCCAACCCGATCTCACGGCAATTGAAAGTTGATGTGGTGGCTAATTCGTACGAATTAATAAGACCTCACTCTGATACGAATTTGTATGATTTGTTTGCTAAATTGCACAGATTTTATGAGTAGCCCAATTCGTATACCGGGTCAGTTTGTTTGCTTAACCTAGCCCTGAACCTACCCTTCACTGTGGTTTAGACAAATCTCTCGTATGAATTCGTTCAAATTAGTCACCTTTAATTACCTCGTACGAATTGGCCTTGAGATAGTATTCATCATAGCAAAATATACATAATCAACTGCCATTTCTTATTGCATTGTGGTGGTACTGATTTATATTAAAACCCATTTGAAATGGTTTACATGTTTTGGTTTGCACTTGAATTTAGAGGATGGCTTTGACTGTAATCAAACAATACAAACATGTGACTTTTTAAGTGTACTTCTCTATTCACTGTCTTTATTTGATCTTTATGGCTATTTCTGTTCATCACATCTAATGCATAGATGCAGATGCTAGCCTCCATTCGGTTACTACTGCCATGTTTTCAATTACATTCTTGCCAGCTGACTGGACTTTTTTCCGAAGTTTGAAAATTGTCTCAAGGACCATTATTCCCTCCATTGATCTGAGGAGCTGCAGAAGGGCAAACTGTAGTGGAATCACATTTTTTTCATCAGCCTGTCATGGTTGGTGATGTCATAATGAGCTCTGCGCTCACCAATCTCACCATACAGCTCAGTGATGCGAAACTGGCTAATGGAGCTTCAGGTGAATGTGAACCTGAATTGAAAAGGCAGGTTTTAACAACAACAAGTAAACAGGATTATTTCCATCTGATGTCATAGTTTATGTTTATAACTATGTGACATACAGTTGTATCAAGTGTGTTTGATTTTACGGTAACACTTTACAATGAGTTTCGTTAGTTAACATTAGTTAACTACATTAGGTAATATGAACTAATAATGAATAGCACATATACAGCATTTGTTAATCTTTGTTAATGTTATTTTCAACATTTACTAATACTTGATTAAAATCTTGTTAACATTAGTTAATGCACTGTGAACTAACATGAACAAACAATGAACAGCTGTATTTTCATGAACTAACATTAACAAAGATGAACAAATGCAGTAACAAATGTATTGCTCATGGTTAGTTCATGTTAGTAAATACATTAACTAATGTTAACTAATGAACCTTATTGTAAAGTGTTACCGATTTTACTAATCATCTGCTGGGGAGAGCACAGATGGCTTCTTTTCACTCCTTCATTGTGTTTCACTCTCCATTTATTCATTTTAATTTCTACTTCACGGTGTGAATTTCATTATTCAAATGGTGTTTGTATTTTTTATCAATAAGCAGCTTTATCTGCTGTGTATTGTTGGAGCAAAATGTATGAAAGATCTTGGATTAGCCCCTATTTTGATGCCACCAATGGCTCAGGGGAAAAGGTGAAAAGGGAACTGCAAATTAAGTTCAGATGTTAGATTTATTAATCAAAGATTACCATAACTCTACAAAATAAAACAAGAAAGAAAATAAAAATGCTTTTGTATCTAGTAATGCACAGCACAAGGATAATGTTCAGTGTACCTAACAGGTAGTCAACAAGGAGGTTGAACAACAACAAATTATCTCGCGTGTCTCCTCAAGAGGTTCAGAAAGAACTTAACAAACTGTTTTAGATTTGCCAAGATACCAAAGTCTACAATCAAAATCTCTAGAGTTCTCAGTATGAACTCATTATAAGAGATCTGTAAAAAGGTATCTTGCAAATTTGTCTTAGACAAATTGATTTGAGCCATATTCTGCATGCATTTTACAGCCGTAAACTCTCACTGTACGTCAACAATTGGTAGTAACGGACAAGCTTGTTACAAAGGGTTTTTATTTTATTTATTTTGTATCTGCAGTCCTTCTTCCACACTGCTAGGGGTGCTATGGTTCCTAAATGTGCTCCTTAAGTAAAGGTGGGTTTGTACAGGAAGTGAGCAGAACAGCATGCAGTAGAATGGCTTACCTGTATTTGTGCTGTATGTCCTGGTTGGGAAATGTTACATTTTAAGCTCAACTTAAAGTAAGGATTTGTTTCTTTTCCTGTTATTAAATGTATGCCTTGATGGTGATTTTTGTTGTTAAGAAGTTTAATATAGTTTATTTCTATGTATTTTAGAAGGACTCTTTATTGATGATTTTAATACCGCATGTTGCCAACGGTAAATATGGATTCAAATCTCAGAGGTATGTAAGCTTAGAACTGTTTGCTTACTTATGACTGTTCCTGAAATGGAAGAGTTAAATGCATGAGGATTGTTATTGTTGGGAGTGAATTCATCGCAAATGGTTGGATTATTAAGGGACTACTTCTACTTTGGACATTGATTTAGGATCTATACCAGCAGATAGACCTACACACATCAATTCACTCTTCATTGAAGTGTGCAACCAATGACTACATTTAAAGTAGTCCTGCAAGCTATCTGTTACTGTTTTGTTTGTTGTGGTTGATTTTTATTTATTTATTTATTTTTGTGCTTACTTTGTGGGTGTTGAAATTATTGTTCTTTTTCATGGGAATATAAAAACAGATATAGGACTCTATCTTGCACCCGGCACAAATTACATTATTCAATGACGCATTTATCATTCCTATTTTGCACTCGCGCAAAGCAGGCTTTTTCCCTCCACAGACGCACGTCGGTAAACTAGGTAATGAACTTGCGCTCCCTGGAGGTCGGCACAAAAAGGTGGCGTGTGTCGGCGCAAACAATCCCTGGTGCTATTTTGCAGTTCCAGAAAACAATTGCGCCAATGACCAGAAAAAACCTGGTCTAAAGTCAGTGGCGTGTTGCGCGTACATTCAGATGCTATTTTAAGTGCGCATGCTTGGCCATAATACAGAGTGTGAACAACGCGCATACACTGTAGATGATTCTCTCAGCTACACAGATGCATTTTACTTTTTGCAAATGATACATTATTATAAGGGAAAATATATAAACATGAGGGAAATCATTGTTGTGTCCATGACGATGGGAAAAATAGGCATAAAGCTTACACATTTACCCAAATTATCATATGCATGTTTAACCGAAGCTAATTTGGGTGGGTTTGTCTCATCCACAATGTCACTTCTCTTCCTTTTACGGACCTGATGAGAACATCAATCTCCTCGGCTGTGAACCGATTGAAGCGCGCGGTATAATAGTATTGTGCCACGGAACAAGCGCACCTCGTTTATTTATTTATTTATTTATTTATTCGGGACAGTGCACATTAATGAACAGACTAACATTTCTGTAAAGACTGTAAATGAGCCAGGTTATAGCATAAATGCTTATTTTCACCTGTAGTCCCGAGGCAGGAAGACAACAACAAATAAAATAGAGC
The DNA here is from genome assembly GCA_030378365.1 of Hybognathus amarus. Taxonomy (NCBI): domain Eukaryota; kingdom Metazoa; phylum Chordata; class Actinopteri; order Cypriniformes; family Leuciscidae; genus Hybognathus; species Hybognathus amarus. The sequence goes on from JAQIUQ010000219.1 coordinate 89,290, forward strand.
AACAATGGAATATTACAATATACAATAACAAGCAAAACACATTAGCATAGATTCAGGCGATATACTGTACATTGTATCAATAAAATTATTCAAGATGAGTACATAACTGGGAACCTTTTAGAAACTGTTTAAGGTGCTTTTTAAAAGTGCAATAAGTGGGACATTCTCTTATGTTTATTGGGATGCTGTTCCAGAAAAGACCTCCTCTGACAGACAGAACAGTTTGACCAAAGGCAGTTTTTTTGTGCGAGATCTCTAGATCACCTCTGAGTGAAGCTCTAGTAGTACAACAACCTCTGTCAGACCTTTGTTTAATGAATGTTGAAAGTGGACGTGGGGCCAGTCCGTGCAAGACTTTATAAATTAAACAACTATTTTTAAAATGAATAAAATTTTCAAAACTGAGCATATTATATTTTTCTAAAATATTACACTGATGGTATGACAGAGGTTTTTGATCAAGTATTTTTATAGATTTTTTGAATAACATTTCTATGGGTTTTAAAATTGTGTTTCCAGTAAGTGACCAAGTTGTGATGCAGTAATCTATATGTGAAAATATCATTGAGTGTAGGAACATTTTAGCAGAAGTAATTGTCATTGATGGTCTGATTTGTTTAAAGTTATGTAAGTTAAATTTAATTCTATTCGCTGTAAGTTTTATGTGTTTTTTAAAAGAAAGTGTTGGGTCCATTGTGACCCCAAGGTACTTGAACTCCTCTACAATGTCAAGTTCCTCTTCCCCTAGGAACACATTGGACCGCTCCAGTTTTAAGTTTTTTTGTGAAAAACATGGCAACAGTTTTCTTTTTGTTTAGTAATAGTTCATCATGCTCTTAAAGGGAATGTGATATGACGCTCTTATTGGTTTGTTTTCCGTTACGCCCAAACCACACCTATGAATAATGAAGCTACTTCAGACCAACCCTTTTTAGATTTGCGCCCCATGAGGCCTTGCGTCAAAAGTGGGTGCGTCTTCTGGTTCGTAGTAAACAAAGCGCAGATTGACATACTTAACACTCGTTCATTTAGCAGTTGACAGTCATTCAAGTTATAGCGATCCAAACTAGCTAACGATGTGGGAACACAGCCTCAACGAAATTAAAAAGGGTGAAATAACAGTACCTTTACCATCCGCAGAAGTTGGTTGGGAGTATTATAATAACATTATTAATAATCAATACTCATCAAGGCATGGTGACAGACAGTTGTGTGAGCTGACAAACAATTAAAATAAAAAAATACACACTTAGTCATTGTGCTTTGGAGTTTATTCAAAATTATAAATGAATGTGCCACTTGAATACATTAACTGGCACATTTGGTATTCTGTCAACTCAGGCTTTGATCCTGATTTTAGGTGTAACATCAGTAGAGAACATCCAATCACATGCTGATAGAGTTTATAGAATACACTAATGAACACAGTAAGCTAAACTAATGTACACATGAAGATTTGTCGTCTTTTGGGAGGTGATGGAAACTTTAGTCGTTGGCAGGATCACTCTGATTTCGTTTTCTGCTTATGTTCAAAACCTATGGTTTAAAACAATCACGTTTAAGCCACTGAATTAGTTTAGTCCGGTTATACATACAACAGCGAACAGCACATGTTGTCCCTGAGCTCCGTAACGACATCTCTCATAAAGATTTGCGTCTTTAAATAGTAAAATAATTCTCCGAAAAACAGCTAGCTTCTACGCTAACTTACACACAAAATACCATTGGAATGCTACTTTCGCGCGTTCCGGAAGTTTCACCCACTTTATTTTTTTACAGGAGCGCCCCCGGAAACTTGTGGATAGTTAAAAAAATCTCCAAATTTTTCCTCAGTCACACTATTCATAGTTTTCAACAACGTGACTGTCACAGAGTCCTGGATGGCAAAACAGCCATGTAGCACAAACCTAAAGCGCTTAACAGTGAAAAACACTTTGGTTGAGTTGGGTTGCACACTATGGATGATGCACAGTTGAGCAGATGAGCTCAGAATACAAATTATTTTAATACATATTTTTCTTTAGATTTTTTTTGTTTTTTTATGGATAAAACGAGAAAAGCATTCTGTTCTTCTGCTTGCCTTTACAAATTATACATCACCAATAAGGTGTATATTGAATCTGGTCTTTTAAATACACTAAAAATGCTGGGTCAAATATGGACAAACCCAAATGTTGGGTCAAAGATGTAATTAAAAAAAAATACTGTTGAAAGTGAGAGTAGAAGTTAGGTTAAAATTTTAAATGACATAACCCAACATTTGGGTTTGTCAATATTTGACGCAAATTTGGGTTGAAACAGCCCAGCATTTTTTAGAGTGTATCACTGTCTAACTACATTAGTACACTACAAACCTGGTAAAAATGATTGACAGGCAGCAGATGAAAGCCTTGTTTTGCCCTCCAGGTGGGCTTTCCTATAAACGTGTGACATCACACGAAAACTACAGTAGGAATTTTTAAAGTCGTGCCATTTTCTTTTAATTAATAAAAGGGGAAAAAAAGAATAAATATCACATAAGCTGTCATAAGCCACTTAGTGTCAATGTAACGGAGTACATCTACAGTAAGAGCATCAGCTCTAGAAGGTCACAATTACTCAAAGACTTAGATGGCAGACAAGGGAAAAACCAAGGAACATTTAGAAAATTGTGTTTATTCGGGATCTTTGTAGAGCAGCAGGGCTTGAAAAATTGTCCTGGCATTGAATCAACTACTGAATTAAATAAGAGAGAGTGGGAAGTTTATTACTGGAAATGCATCATGTACCGCAAAAGTGGAAGACAAAAGACTCTAATAAGGCCTTATGCATCTGTAATGTAGTCTTATATGAAAACTTTTAAATGCCAATTCTATAAATGATTTCAGTGCGACAGATTTAAAGATTCAAAGTTTCAACAGTATTCTTCTGGGTATGAGACACTTTTTTTGTTTTATTAATACTTTATAACACACTGCTGATAAATCAAAAGTTCCGCTTGGTTTTCGCCCTCTGCGAGTCAAACTCACTCCTGTTCACCTTCATGTCTCTGAGTCAGCCTGTGTGTGTCGGGTCCTTCTCATCACAGACTGAACAACTGATCATTCCTGCTATAGACTGTCCATCTAATGAGGCCATTTTACTCAGCTGACCAGCACAGCAGAGACAGCACAACATCAAAGTCCTCTGTTATACAGTCATGTGCCTGTTTTATTGTGCCATTCACTGAGTCACGCACACACACATCACCTCTGCCACTATACTCTGATAGCAGATGAAAACAAGAAACAAGAAAATTATTTTTTCTCTTTCTCACAGTTTAGTGGCTAAGCTTGGTTTTTTTTTTGTCACTTTTCTTTAATGATCCCGTTTCACCTCACAGGTGAGATCTGACTGCCTCGGGTGCTCCTGTATCAAATCCATCTTTGTGAAGATATAAATAACTGAAAAAATAACAGGTAAATTATGGATAGGGAGGTTGATATCCTTGTTTTTGTATCACACCTTGTTTCCTCAGTCACAACAGAGATAACACCTGGCTGCTCCTCCCAACTATTCTGCTGTGTGACGGCCCATACTGGCGTGATCGAGACAGATTTGCTATTTTCTCCAAATAAATAGACTTCAAATAGATGAATAGAAGCGCCTGAGATTTGCTGAAATGTACTGTGACATGATAAAGAAAACAAATTACGATAACACAAAAACAGAAGAGAGGGAGCCAAGAAGTAAGTCCATCTTTGTCATTAATTTGTCACCTTTTGACAGTCTATAGCAGGCGCTTCAGTAAAAACACTCTTCACAAGTCACTCAGAAAAAAAGAAAAATAATCCAGTTAGACAATGTCAATTAGACTTAGTCTTTAATATTTCTGTTGTATTTGCTTTCTTTGTTTTAAACGGAAAAATGCTGTGTGTCATGTTCTGTAGTTTCATCACACTATCACTCACTCTAAAAATAAGCTGGGTTGTTTCACCTCAATTTTGGGTCTAATATGGACAAACCCATCCATTTGGTTACATTTTTTTTAATTACAGTACATTTTAACTCAACGTTTGTGCTTGTCCGAATTTGACCTAAGATTGGGTTAAAGGAGAACTTCGGCGCAGAATGAACCTTTGGTCTAATAAAACATTGGTACCTAGTCAATCGTTCTCTGAGATTTGTTTTCATGATAATGGAATGTATAGAGTTTTATACGCTAAACAGTTTTTAGAGATAATGCTATAGTTCTGGGGGCATTTACTAAGTAAAAAGAAATCGCTAGTTTATACCACTAACAAGGCTCAAAATAGCCCTACACTAACACAGTAACATAATGAGGGTCAATACATGCAAAATGAAGTATTGAGAACTTTGTAAGTGTACAGACAGTTTAATAAAAAGATACTTTATAAAGACAGTCCACTTTGTGTATACAGACAGGAGCCATCTTAGAAAATAGTCTCGATAAGTGGATCCCGGAACACCGTTCAGAAGTTCGCTGAACTTCATACAGTTCAGCTCACTCAGCACGTTGTTCATGGTTTGACTTGTCGTGACTGTTTTCCAAGATGGCTCCTGTCCGTATACACGAAGTGAAGTGTCTTTATAAAGTATCTTCTTATTAAACTGTCTGTACACTTACAAAGTTCTCAATCCTCTGTTTTGCATGTATGGACTCTCATTATGTTGCTGTGTTAGTGTGGGGCTATTTTGAGCCTTGTTAGTTGTATGAACTAGTGATTTCTTTTACTTAGTAAATGCCCCCATTACTAGCCTTATATGCTAAACAGTTTTTAGAGATAAAATGGTAACACTTTACAGTACGGTTCATTAGTTAACATTAGTTAATGTATTTACTAACATGAACTAACCATGAGCAATGCGTTTGTTACTGCATTTGTTCATCTTTGTTAATGTTAGTTAATACAAATAAAGCTGTTCATTGTTTGTTCATGTTAGTTCATGGTGCATTAACTAATGTTAACAAGATTTTAATCAAGTATTAGTAAATGTTGAAAATAACATTAACAAAGATTAACAAATGCTGTATATGTGCTATCCATTATTAGTTCATATAACCTAATGTAGTTAACTAATGTTAACTAACGAACCTTATTGTAAAGTGTTACCGATAAAACATTTGATTATCATGAAAACAAATCTCAGAGAACGGTTTACTAGGTACCGATGTTTTATTAGACCAAAGGTTCATTTTGCGCCGGAGTTCTCCTTTAAAACAACCATTTTTTTAGAGTGCTAAGAATATTTCTCTATTCAACAGAATAATGTCGATTGACCACGTTTTGAAAAATTCCAAAAGATTTGTTATCAGGTTTAGCTTTTAGTGCATTCCGTTAAGACATGGGTATCTTCAATCTTTCTGGTCGGCTGTATTTTACATGTATTTTTCATACAAATTTCAAAGTGTTGTCATGAACAGTGTTCCCTCTTAGCATTTACACAGCTGCGCAGACAGAAAACATCAGACAAACTCAAAACAGACTTGGGAAAAAAATGTGGAAATAGCTAAATGGAAGAGAGTTCTACTATACATGGATTTTTTCAGCATTGAACTGAAGTTGTTTGAAATCATGTGCTGAAAAACAGCAGTAATTAATTCATGAGATAAGGACAACCGCATTATTATTTTTCTTTCTTGTTATGATCTCAGCAAAACAAGTTATATTAAGTTTATCCTGAGAAAAAAAATACTTGGTCCTTTAAAAAGACTTATTATAATTAATATTTCATTCATATTTTGTTGTTTAACTGTTTTATATAAAATGATTTGTATATTATTTAAAACCACACGACTCTGACTAGCTTCTGTTTGTTTTAGCTTCATGCTTTCTTTTTTATCAACACTTAAATGTGAGTAAGTTTAATTTAATAAGCAACATTTAGAACAAAAAGCTGAGGAAATAAAGTTTTTTTAATAAAAGATAAAAGAAATTTAATAAAAGAAATAAATGATTTCAAAGTGCTTAAGTGATGCTTTTATCGCTTTTTTTTTTTTTTGCCTGTGATTTTATCTGGAGATTTTAAACTCCTTAAGAATATGTGTAATAGCCCCCCTGCTATGTAACATCAAAAAGACGGAAATCTGGAAAATTCCGTCAATGGTGCATACAATTGACACTTTGTAGTCATTTTCAATATGTTTAAATGTATCAATCTCATGGACAAAGTACACACCTACATTTAACTATAGATAACTTCATTTTGTAAGGAAACGTATAGATTGGTTTAACAAATTCACTTTTTTTTTTTTTGGTTTTTCATCATTTTCAAAATCTCGATTTCAAAAGCTTGTGTTTTCAGCCCTCCAAAATGTTGTATCCGTTGTAATTTAAAGAACGGCCAAAACACATTCAATATTTTACATTTTTAGTTGAAAACTGTTGTGTAAACGGCCCCTGAAGAGGGTGATTCATAGAGCTTAGAACCTTGGTATTGAGTACCGTATTATTGGAGCATGTATTATGTAAACCTCTCACAAAGCCTTTGCTATTGGAGTGTGTGGTGTCATCATACTAAGATCTAAAGTAGGGCCGTTCCGCTCCTGGAGGGCCACTATAAGCAAATCAAGTCTTAGAATTTGTAATATCCTTGAGCTAGTAAATCACTCCCTAGAGCTTGGCATCCCCCCTCTGATCTTAAATATCCCGAAGTTAAACCTAACAAAGGGAATTCAGACATTTTAACTCCTGGTAATTATAGACCAGTTTCAAATCTTACATTAAGTAAAATATTAGAGAAAATTGTTTTTATTCAGTTGCGCACGCTGACAGTTCATTCACTTTTGCTCCTACATTAGTAAGACTATAGACTAGCCTACTGAGATTTGTATACTGATCTGTAAAACCAAAAAGACTGTTTAAATATGAATCAGGTGTGTGAATGAACAAATGCACAGCCAACTGCATCACCAACTGTTACAGACGAAATAGATAATAAAGTTTTTACTATAAAATAGACATCAAATAAGCTTTAGTTAGACAGTTTCTGCTCATATGTTAAATATATAGTATGTTTTGTCAAAAATAAACTAATCAACTGTTATCCAATGCAAGCTAATGCAATGCACATCAAAATAATGTATCCTTAACTTTTAAATATGTATTAAAATATAAATGGCCTACTTTAAAAATATGTTAAATGGAAAAATAATTTTCTTTTCAAGATGTTGCCACCTCTAGCTTTGAAACCAATACTACACAATGTCCCATTCAATTCAAGACCTTTATTTGTCCCCGAGGGACGATTAGTTTTGCTGCAGTAGCCACATAAGTTAACATGCATACACGACAACATCAACAACAATTAAAAAATACCCAGTCAGATAAATAAAAATAACAACCACAACATTTAACAATTAAATACAAATATTGTCAATGTGCAGACATTACCTAGTCTTTGAAGAGTTAAGCAGAGAGATTGCAGAGGGAACAAAGGAGAATTTAAATCTATTTGTTTTGGCTGGTGGCTGACTGAAGCGAGAACCAGAAGGCAGCAACTTAAATTCTACATACAAGGGATGAGAACTATTAGACATGATAGATTCAGCCTTTTTAAGTACATGTCTATTGTATAGTTCAGATAGTTTTATCTGCTGAGTCCCGATGATTTTACTGCTAACTTTATGTACCATTTCTAAAGTGTTTTTCCGCTTTAAAATAAGAGAAGCGTACCAGCAAATACATGAAAAGTAAAGATAGATTCGATAAAAGATTTATAAAACAGTGTCATCAGGGATCTGTCCACTTGAAACTTAGCCAGCTTTCTCAAACAAAAAAGACGTTGCTGACTTTTCTTACTCAGCATTTCTGTGTTTTGTTCAAAGGTCAACTTGTTGTCAATGATAACTCCCAAATACTTGTACGACTCAACAATTTCAACCTCTTTACCATCAATAAAGGTATTTTCAGGAGCCGGCTGATGACGTCTAAAATCAATGAACATTTCCTTCGTCTTTGAAACATTTAAGTCCAAAAAGGCTTCTTTGCACCAATTTAAAAAATACGGTAATACAGTGCCGTGAGATGTTTCAGTGGGGTCCATTAGACTGACTATGACTGTATCGTCTGCAAACTTTATGATATAATTATTGGTCAGTTCACTGACGGCAGTCATTTGTGTATATAATGTATAAAAGAGGAGAGAGAAGCGGAGAGCCGGTTGAAGTCACTGATATTTCCGAAAGATGTCCATTTACTCTCACTCTCTGTGTCCTATTTGTGAGAAAGTCCAAAAGCCAGCCCACCAAGTTACAGTCCCACCTCGAGATTTTCTATGAGCTTCTGCACCAATAAATGGGGCTGGATGGTGTTGAAAGCAGATGAAAAATCCACAAACAATAGTCTAACGTGGTTTTTGTTACCCTCTACGTGCTTGTATATGAGGTTAAGCAAAGTTATGATAGCGTCCTGCACCCCCTGTTGGCTCTATATGCAAACTGCAAGGGATCAAGAAGATGTTCAACTCTACCAAGCAGTTCAGATTTTCAGTTTTTCAAAAGACTTCATAACTAACGAAGTTAGAGCCACAGGTCTGTAGTCATTCAGAATCTTTGGATGGTTACTTTTCGCGATGGGAATAATTATAGATTGTTTCCACATGCTTGGGACTCTATGTTGACACAAAGACAAGTTAAAAATATAATAAAAAATAGAGCCTAACTGATCCGCACAAAGGGTCAGCATACGGCTACTAATGTTGTCGGGACCAGGGCTTGTGCGGCGCATGATAGAAAGCAGAACGTGTGTAAATATAGTGTTTTTTTATTATTAATTTGCTGCTATTATGAGCAGTTGAGTGGAACAATACAGGTTTAACCCCTGGGGACCAATAACGCGCCCCGCGTTTTGGTCGTTTTTTCACATAGCTGCACCATAGACTTAAAATACTCCATCATTAATGGTCATATAAATAAAATCAATACATGACTATAAACTATAGAGGGTCTTCTTTTTTTGTGTACACTCTTATTAATATCAAAACCTTGTGTTTTTGTAAAATAAATAAATTTAAACAGGGTGCGCTTTCAGCTCACTCTGTCTCCGCAAAAATCTTTCTGAAACGCGTCCGAAAAAAGAGCTGTAACTCATTAAATACTTGTCACAGAGACACGAAAGATCTCTCTTTATGAAGCTGAGATTCTCTTCTTTTAAATGAAGTCATTTATATAAAAAGCAACTATTCTCAGTTGATGTAATCTCTATGAAAAGAGAGAGATGTCAGTATTTTCCCTTTCACCTCATTACAGCGAATGAGGTGCTAATGTGACCCCGCCCACTGAGAGCGCGTGCTATTCAAACACTAATGTTGAGACAAGCCATGAAAACGCCCACATCGATAAAAAAACATACAGTTTATTACGGATCTAACCTCGTCCTAACCTTTTTTCAAAACCGTCTTGCTGTGCAGTGAGGAGATCCTGAGGAAAAACTTACCTCAGATACAGTTTCATTTTGAGAAGCACGGATTCAGCTGATGCAGTAAGTCATTTATTATAAGTGATTTGTTCTAATCGCGTTAGTGTCTGTATCTGTAAACTGCACAAAGACCGAAATATCAAATGCGTGTCTGATAGGAAGGAATAGACGAATTCACAGACGCGCGTGCTGTGCGTTAATTCACTTTCGCTTTCATTGGAACAAGAATCTCATGTGACATCCACATCCTTATATTAGTAGGATAACATTAGTTATCTGTATAACCAAAAAGAGTGTTTAAATATGATTCGGGTGTGTGAACGGACGTACGAACGAACGTTCATTTAGTTAGACTGTTAGAGTGTATGAAGAGTTCAGATGAGATATGAAGAGTTCAGATGCAAAATCCTCTAAGTGCCATTTGAAATTTTCTTCTAGAATGATCATTTTTATCAAGCTTGTATATTTAAGTTCAGTAATTTCACTTAAATTGCAATGAAGACTACCTATTAATTGTCATTTAAGTGAAATATAAATATATACACATACACACACACACACACACACACATGTGTGTGTGTGTGTTGTCCTTTCAATTTTTTCTTGTCTGACTCACCTGAATGAAAGACTCATTATTATGCGTGTCTTTGTCTCTCAGGTGAGAATCACCTAATTATTCATGATGGGGCTGGCCTGTTCACACCCATTCGCATATTGTCTTGGCAAACAAAAAAATGTTTTTCACAATATAACCCAATTCACAGTTTTATGTGAACGATTAGGAGGATGATTTTCAGATCATTGTGAAGAAAAAACCCTAGGCAACAACATCAATTAGTCAAAAGTCTTGTGGACACATATTTAGTATGTGTTTTGTGGCCTTATTTCAGAAACTTTCATTTTTAGTTTTTACAATAACCACGCATAAACAATATTCTCTCAAAAATACAAACATGTACAAACATGTTGCCCATACATCATGGTAGCCCTGTTTCTGCTAAATATAGTGTAATTTCACCTGTGCCATTAATATGTTTATAAGCAGCTGAAAAAACACAGATGTCAGGGCATGTCAGAACCTCTCAAGGACCCCAAATACACCTTGGTCCCCAGGGGGTTAAGTGCAGCGGGAGGAGCACAGGAGGAAGCAATCTGTAGTGGCGAGTTTTGGCCACTAAGGGTGTGTGTCCCTTCCTCCTAGTGGTCAATCTGGCTGACAGAGAGCTTGATTTGAAGTGCATTCAAACGTATTTAAATACAATTCAAATTGAGCAAATGCATATGGGTTAAGTAACCTTTAGATTAGTAAGGATACAGTTGTAATAAAACCAGATCAAAATTATTAAAAATAATTTGAAATGGAAATATAGAAATAAAGCCATAAAGCAATTTCCCAATGGGAAATGAGAGACTTAATTCAAATTCACTTTGAAATTTGTTTGTTTCAAACCAAATTTTTTTAATAAGTGTAGGAAATTAAAGGTTGGTGTTATATTTGATGATAATCACGATTACAGGTGAGAGATCAGTGATAGTAACCAAAACAGAACCAACTGGGAGAGAGAGCCATTCAGAACAGTGATGTTAGGTGATGACTTAGAAAGGGGGTGGCCACAAGGGGGCGCTTTCCTCCTAAGTGGTCATCAGAAACTGTTAAGACTTAATTCTGAATTTCAAGTTCAAATGTGGTTTGAACCAAATTCAAAACAAGTGCACACAGTCAAGGCAAGGAAAATCATGTTAATGAAACAGGCTGTAGATTGCACATGCATTGAAAATTAGGGAAACTAGTTCGAAATTCAGTAAGGAAGCAGGGTGTTCCTGACAGAATTTTGAGGAAAGAAATGACCTAGCTGTTAGTGTCCACACGAGGGCACTATTGCGCTCATGGAGGGTTAAGTCGGGGCTGGGGGTCATCTGCTACTGGAAAACACTCGAGGGCGCACCCTAGTGTTTGGCAGTAGTATTGCAGCCAGCCCGCTTTCAACTGTGATTGTTTCAGAGGACGTGTCAGCGAATTACACACCTATTTTCTGCATAATCACGAATAGTGCGGAATTTAAATCTCGACGGATTTCTTTTCGGTACTATATTTTACAAGCACGTTTGGCAGGATTTTTTTTTCCGCTGCGCTGTGCAAAAGAACACAAGAATTGCTCATCTGTTTCAAAATAACCAGATGAGCTAATAACCTGTCCAAATAACCTGTCCAAATAACATTTATCACAACTACCGTTAATGATTAGAATGTTTTCAGTTTTGGATTTTCTTTTGGTGCTATTTTTTTACAAACACGTTTGGCAGGATTTCCTTTTTCGTTGCGCTGTGCAGAAGGGAAACGACTCATCTGTTTCCTGCTCCAATAGACATATATCAAATAGCACTTATGATAATATGCGTTTTTTTATACATTTGATTAGCGAAGTCAATGTTTTTTCAACCAGGAGCTCATCGTTTTTCTAACGATTATAATATAAGATAAGGCCTTTTAAGAATAGAGAAAGAACCTCTGTGGCGGTTTTACCAACCGCCAACACCTAAAATGGCGGTAATGCATTTTTGTTTATTTGTAAATAAATCACACACACACATTTTTCTAGATATTTTTATTTCTTTTACAATGATGCTAGTTCCCAATCTGAGTGCACACATTTTGGTTAATAGTATTCATTTGAGAAGAATTGTTTATACCTGTCTTTTGTTTCTCCACATGCGGCTGCCGAGTCATCTGCCAAAGGGGGCGCTGGAGTTTGAGAGCACGTTTTATATTCCACCACAGGGGAAGGAACCAACTCCTGGCAGTGGGCAGAGGGACTCTGAACTACAAAGTTTCTGATAAAAACAGCAGCATGTGGATACTTTGTTTGTTAGATTAGTATTGGGTTTCAATAATGTTTATTTGTACAGGATATTCTTATGGTTGGTAATTTGGATTTATTTTGGGGCTTTTTCATTGTAGTTAATTAGGTTTCCCCCCTTTGTGTTTGACGTAGGCTAGCCTGTGTGTATATATACCCCTATTTTGTGTCATTCAGGAGGTCAGGTTTGTTATGTTCAGACTTAATTTTTGGGTTTGTTATGTTGACCTCAGTTTAGTTGAGACCCACTTTGATTAATTACTTTTTTTTTCTAATTATCTGAAATTTTGTTTGATTAGTAGGCTAAATAAAGCCATTTTTTTGCAAATCCTTGACCTTGTGTCTTGCCTTTACTGCTTGATCCCTGACAAGTGGTGGCAGCGGTGGGATTATTCAGTACAGGACACAAAGGGTTAGGATTTTTTTTTCCTTTCTTCTCTATATCTCCCCTTCTTGGCTGGAATGCCACGAGGAAGAGGAGGGAAAAGAATTGGAGGTGGTCAAGGACTATCAGCAGAAATTGAAGATCAAATAGAGGATGAGGCAAATGTAGGTGGAGCTGCTGGTGGCACTGGAGGCACTGCTGGGATGGAGGATAAAGATGGGGTCGAACCAACTATTGTTGCCCTGGTAAGCATCCTTCGTACTCACATGGGCCAGCAGCAAACCCGTGAGGCCAGATGGGAGCAGGAAGCCGCCAAGCAAGAGAAGAGGTTCAAGGCACTTCAACACCAGTTTGGTCTTCTGCAATTGGAAGTTCAAGCAAGGACTGCAGCTGCTTCTGGATCAGCCCCTCCCCAGCAGAATAGCCAGGGTAATGGAGCGCAGGTGAGGTCACCATCTCAGGCAGCGTATCCACCAATAGCGTTCCAGCAGGGCGACTCTCAGTATGGTCCGTCTCATTCACGCTTCTTTAAAGAGCCTAAGCTTCAAAAATTAACTGATGGAGATGATATTGAACATTTTCTTACTACCTTTGAAAGGATAGCAGTGGTCTGTCAGTGGCCAAAAGAAGATTGGGGCTTTCGACTTATTCCATTGTTGACGGGTAAGGCTAGAAGTGCCTATGTACACATGGATTTTGACGAGTCTCTGGATTATGATAGTCAAATGTGCAATTCTCAAGAAATATGATATTAACCCTGAATCATATCGGCAGAGATTTAGATCTCTTAATGTGGAACCTGATGAGACCCCAAAAGAGCTGTATGTAAGACTTAAGGAGCTTTATGGGAAATGGGTTCAACCAAGAGACAAAACTGTTGATGAGATTGGTGAAATCATTATTCTTGAACAATACTTGCGTATGCTGTCCCCTGAGTTGCAGGTTTGGATTAAAGAGCATGACCGACGGACTGCGGCAGAGGCTGCTTCATTAGCGGATGTGTTTGTAGCTGCACGCCATAAAAATCCTTCCTGGGTTTGCAAGTCCTGGAAGGCTTCAAAGGATTTTCAGAAACCTGTTTTGGCTCAGCAATGCCCGCGATCACCAATAAGTAAGCCACCTGTGAAGGAGAATCGGCCATTTGCTCATGGTTCCAGTAAGAGTTTGAATACAGTGGTTTGTTATTTATGTGGGCAAGAGGGCATACAAAGCCAGCTTGTCCACAGAATCCAGTAAAACTAACACATGTGTGCTATGCACCCCGGAAGAAATGTGATCCTGAGCCACAGGTGAGGCAATACCTTAAAGAGACATTGGTTGAAATTAATGGTTGGAACCTGAGGGCACTTATTGACACTGGAAGTAATCAAACTCTAGTACATCGACGTTATATTCCTCCTCAGGCTGTTTGTACCATTGAGACAGTTCCTATTTGTTGTGTCCATGGGGATGAGAAACCGTATCCAACAGCGAATGTGTATGTCAAAGTGCAAGGTCAGACTTACCTGTTAAATGTTGGCGTCACCTGATAATCTGCCTTCCCAGTTGTGTTAGGTCATGATTTACCAGTGCTTCTTGATCTGATACAGCCGAGTTCCACCTGCAGCATGGCCTTGACCCGGGCTCAGGCACGGGCATCAACATCCCATTCAGGTGAGATGGATTGCACTTTATGTTCTCTGCCTTTTTGTGATTCAGAGGTTGAGGCCGAGCCAGGGAAGTCTCGCAAGTCTCGCAGGCAAAGACGGCAAGAAAAGTTTTATCACACAGAGGGTAAAAATCCTGTGGGGTCAACCCCTGAGCTGCCAAGTGGTTTCCAATTACCGGTCAACATGGTGCAATTGCAGCAAGAAGATGCTAGTTTAGCAGACTATATCCAGAGAGCAAAGGCAAATGAAGGGAGAACTGATTTGGAGCATGGGTTTGAGGGCTATATCCTACAGAACAGTCTCCTTTACTATCAACACCGATCAAGAAACCAGCTGGTGGTTCCTAAAGCCGCTAGACAATCCGTACTTGCTTTAGGTCACTCCATCCCCTGGGCAGGCCACCTGGGTAAGCACAAAACAACAGCTCGTATCCACCGCTATTTTCATTGGCCTGGTTTACGTAAAGATGTAGCCCAGTTCTGTCGGAGTTGTCCTCAGTGCCAGCAAACAACAACAAAACGTCCAACCAGAGCTCCCCTCCAGCCTCTGCCAGTGATCAATACACCATTTGAACGTCTAGGAATGGATGTTGTTGGCCCAGTGGAGAGGACTAAGTCTGGGAACAGATTTATGATCGTTGTTACGGATTATGCTACAAAGTACCCAGAAGTGTTTCCCCTAAAGGCAGTTAAAGCAAAGACGGTAGCATCGTGCCTGGTTCAGTTCTTTTCAAGGGTTGGGTTTCCCAAAGAAATACTCACCGACCAAGGCACCAACTTTATGTCTAAGCTGCTGAAGGATGTGTATCAGTTGCTCGGAATCAAAGGTTTGAGAACTACCCCTTATCATCCACAAACTGACGGCCTGACGGAACGGTTTAATCAGACACTCAAACGGATGCTCTGTAAGTTTGTTGATGAGACTGGCTCTGATTGGGACCAGTGGTTGCCTTACCTTCTATTCGCTTACAGAGAAGTGCCACAAGCTTCCACTGGGTTTTCACCATTCGAGTTGCTATTTGGCCATGAGGTGAGGGGGCCTTTGACCCTCCTGAAAGAAATGTGGGAGGGACCTTCAATTGAAAAAGAACCCCTTAATGTTGTTTCTTATGTTCTTCAGATGCGAGAGAAACTGGAGAAAATGACTACGTTGGCACAAGAGCACATGGCAGCTTTCCAGTTCAAGCAAAAGGTTTGGTATGACCGCTTGGCGAAAGAAAGGAGTTTTGAGGCTGGTCAGAGGGTGCTGGTGATGTTGCCTACACAGGAGAGCAAGCTTCTGGCTAAATGGCAAGGACCTTATGAGGCAATTAGAAAGATCAGCCCTACCACATATGAAATCTCCACTCCAGGTCGGAGCCGTCCAAGGATCCTGCACATCAACCTGTTGAAGGAATGGATTCCTAGACTGGAGGAAAAGCCTGTGGGGAGCGTGATGCTTATCCGGAGTGTGGGGGATGAGGAGGTGGAAGAGCAGTACTTGTCAGTGCCTGCCCCTTCAGTGCCTAATCTGGATCACCTCACAGAAGTTCAGCAGTCACAGGTGAGGTCTCTTTTTATACCAGAAGTCTTTCAGGAAAACCCTGGCCTCATGACACTGGTAGAGCATGACATTGTGTTGAAGAAAGATGCCCCTGTTAGACGTTTGAGTTACAGGATTCCTGAGCGCCTGCTGGGCCCTCTGGAAAAAGAGATTAATCTGATGCTGTCTCTTGGAATCATCGAACCCTCGAAAAGTGAGTGGTGCAATACTGTTGTCTTGGTGCCTAAAAAGGATGGCACAATCAGGTTTTGCATTGATTTCAGATATCTGAATGCCATTTCTAAATTTGACTCCTATCCAACACCCCGCATTGATGACCTGATTGAACACTTAGGCAAGGCAAAATACCTCACTACCATTGATCTGTGTAAAGGCTACTGGCAGGTACCGTTAGCCCAGTCATGCCGTGAATTAACAGCTTTCAAAACCTCCTGGGGACTCTATCATTTTACCGTTATGCCTTTTGGGGTGCATGGGGGCCCGGCTACTTTCCAGAGGCTTGTTGATAAAATTCTGAGTGGCATGTCAGATTTCGCCTTGGCCTACCTGGATGACATTGTGGTCTATAGTAACACATGGGAAGAACATCTGAAACATCTTAAAGTTGTCTCCAGGCTGCAGGACTCACAGTAAATGCTGCTAAGTGTACTTTTGCCAAAGCAGAAACGGAGTACCTGGGCCATGTCATTGGAGGAGGGGTCATCAAACCACAGGTGCAAAAGGTTCAGGCCATCCAGTCTTGTCCACTCCCACAGACCAGAACCCAGCTCAAGTCCTTTCTTTGTATGTCAGGTTGGTACCACAAATTTATACCCAACTACTCTGCTAGAACAGCTGTGCTTACAGATATGACCAGTCCCAAAAAAAACAATAAGCTCTGTTGGACAGAAGAGCCAAACAGCCTACAAAGATATCCAGCAGGCCCTTAGCAGCGATCCTGTGTTGTACTGCCCAGACTTCAAACAACCATTCATTTTGCAGACTGACTCTTCAGACCGTGGGCTTGGTGCTGTGCTCCTTCAAGGGCCCGAAGGGTCCCGGCCAGCCAGTGGCCTATGTGAGTAGAAAATTGTACCCAAGGGAGGTGCGTTATTCTACAGTGGAGAAGGAATGTTTAGCTGTCAAATGGGCTCTGGACTCTCTCAAATATTACCTCTTGGGGAGGGAATTTACCCTTGAGGTGGACCATAAAGCTCTGAAATGGCTGGACAGGATGAAGGACACAAACAGTCGAATAACCCGTTGGTACCTGGCCATGCAACCTTATAAGTTTGAAGTAAATCACATCCCTGGCAAGCAGAATGCTACGGCTAACTACCTTTCCCGCTGTCCCAGCGAGACTCTAAGAGGAGGGGGAGTATGTGGCGGTTTTACCAACCGCCAACACCTAAAATGGCGGTAATGCATTTTTGTTTATTTGTAAATAAATCACACACACACACATTTTTCTAGATATTTTTATTTCTTTTACAATGATGCTAGTTCCCAATCTGAGTGCACACATTTTGGTTAATAGTATTCATTTGAGAAGAATTGTTTATACCTGTCTTTTGTTTCTCCACATGCGGCTGCCGAGTCATCTGCCAAAGGGGCGCGCTGGAGTTTGAGAGCACGTTTTATATTCCACCACAGGAAGTGGAAGGAACCAACTCCTGGCAGTGGGCAGAGGGACTCTGAACTACAAAGTTTCTGATAAAAACAGCAGCATGTGGATACTTTGTTTGTTAGATTAGTATTGGGTTTCAATAATGTTTATTTGTACAGGATATTCTTATGGTTGGTAATTTGGATTTATTTTGGGGCTTTTTCATTGTAGTTAATTAGGTTTCCCCCCTTTGTGTTTGACGTAGGCTAGCCTGTGTGTATATATACCCCTATTTTGTGTCATTCAGGAGGTCAGGTTTGTTATGTTCAGACTTAATTTTTGGGTTTGTTATGTTGACCTCAGTTTAGTTGAGACCCACTTTGATTAATTACTTTTTTTCTAACGATCTGAAATTTTGTTTGATTAGTAGGCTAAATAAAGCCATTTTTTTGCAAATCCTTGACCTTGTGTCTTGCCTTTACTGCTTGATCCCTGACAATCTCGTTTCACTATCTTGTCTTCCGCAAAGTCAGGAGAATCTCGTCCTGACAGAGGAGTTAAAATTATTAAAAATGTTGTTTATGTACAGAGGTTTCTCTTCTATCTGTGTCAGAACAAATTTTAATACTAAGAAAACTGCAGTTTACTTTTAGCAATTTAACAGTGACTAAAACGTTTGAACATTTAGCAGCTTGTTAAATATGCTTGGCTGAGGCGGCTTTCGTGCCCAGCTCAGTCATATCATGAGTTCACAAAGCATTCACTCCGATGTGTGCGTGTAATATTAAATATTACATAACAATATTTCACGAGTTCACACTTACAAATAAGTCAGATAAAATAAATGCGTATTTGGCGTGCTGTCCGGAGAGAGGGCTCCCCCCCCCCCCGCCTGTGGTAAGAATGAGCCAGGGGTGAGGAGTTGGGGTGGAGGAGGGATGCTGAAACTGTCAAGGAATGTTAGGTGAGTTGACCGTGGATATTTATATATGCTTCCTATCGTGCTGATAGGGTAGACGTGTAATTGCCTGATGACGAGTTGATTGGAATGATTTATTTGAACGTGCTCCTCCCGAACCTTGTTTATAAAACATCATTTCACGAGTTCACACTTACAAATAAGTCAGATAAAATAAATGCGTATTTGGCGTGCTGTCCGGAGAGAGGGCTCCGGGCTCCGTATGCGGCCCGAACCCAGAGTACTTACCCCCAAAAGATGCAGATAGAATGCCGGACAGCTGCCAGAATAATGCTGATTACCCCCAAAACTTGTGAAATGCAAGCTTAAGGCAGCTGCGGGAAGGGGTGATTCACTGGGAGGTTTCCTTTAACGTAGGTCGGGAGTTGGTTGGCTTGATGTTGGATGGGTGGGATGTTGTAAAAGATGCGGGGAGGATGATGGTGGTATGGCTGATGCGGTGGAGGCGAGGTGGTGGATAGAGAAAGGGAGAAGACACTGCTGCAGCAGTGGACCGGACTTTCTTTGGTAAACGGAACTCCTGCGGGAGTGGAGTACGTGACACTGCTGCGGCAGTGGAGCAAGTTTGGAAGAAATGACGGAGCTCCTGCGGGAGCAGAGTGCATGACGCTGCTGCGGGCCTGCAGCAGTGGGCCAGACTTGCTTTAAATAGTGGAGCTCCTGCGGGAGTGGAGTAAATGGCACTGCTGCGTCAGTGGCACAAGTCTGGATGGAGTAACAAAGCTCCTGCGGGAGCAGAGTGCACGACACTGCTGCGGCAGTTGGCCAGACTTGCTTTAAATAATGAGGCTCCTGCGGAACGAAGTAGATGACACTGCTGCGGCAGTGGAGCAAATCTGGATGGAGTAACGAAGCTCCTGCGGAAGCGGAGCGCACGACACTGCTGCGGCCGTTGGCCAGACTTGCTTTAAATAATGAGGCTCCTGCGGGAGCGAAGTAGATGACGTTGCTGCTGCAGTGGGGCAAACCTGGATGGAGTAACAAAGCTCCTGTGGGAGTGGAGTGCACGATACTGCAGCGGCAGTGGGCCAGACTTGCTTTAAATGATGAGGCTCCTGCGGGAGCGGAGTAGATGACACTGCTGCGGCAGTGGGCCAGAGTTGCTTGAATTAGTGGAACTCCTGTGGAAGTGGAGTAGATGACACTGCTGCGGTAGTGAAGCACATTAGCGTGGAATAACGGAGCTCCTGTGGGAGCGGAGTAGAAGACACTGCTGCGGCAGTGGAGCGAGTCTGGATGGAGTAACAGAACTCCTGCGGGAGAGAGAGTAGGAAACGCTGCTGCAACAGTAGATGAACTTGCCTTTGACTTGCTTTCCTGGGATCCTATTGTGGGTTGAGAGGAGGTTAGCTGAGGGGTTTCATTGAGCTTCTTTAATATGGAGATGGTCTGAATGGATGTAACACTTAAAGGCCTTCAAGAGTTTGGTATGATTTGGTATGACTTGCTTTGTGTAATGGAGTAAGAGGTGGTTTTATTGTCTAGTACTGAAAGATCTGAGATTGTGGGATGGACTTCTGGGTTGAAGCTGGAAATGATGATTAGTTCTGAGCATCTGAGGGAACCGAAGAAACCAATATGAGTGTAGCGTCCAGTGCAGGCAGTGATGGTGAAGTGGTAGCCTCGGCGGAAGGAGGAGATGCATTTGTTTTTGCCAACGGCTTTGGTAGAATCCTCCGAATCCTCCGGAGGGAGCTGCATCTGTGAGCAGTTGGATATCCACGGGGAGAGAAATTAGATTACGGTAGAAAAGGACAGGCTTTTTCATTGTTTAAGGCATGTTATCCATAACTGAGTGTTGCTACATGAAGTAGTTAGGGAGATTTGGTCCTCTAGTGCATGAACTGATGATGTGAGGAAGAGGAGATGTGGAATTCTCTTTATTTACATCTTTATAATCTTTATAATCTTTATTTACAGACCTTTTATGGGCATGGGCACCATAAGGGTTTAGGGTTAATCAAGGGACAAGCCGTGGTGGAGTGTGAGACAGATCTGCAGACTGCGCAGGATATGTTGCGGGAGCCTAGGAACACTCTAAAATGTATAAACTAACTTGAAGGTCTCTAGCGTTATATTTTGCCAATTAACTAAAACGAAACCATGATATTGCTTTTTGCCTTCATAAAACAGCACAAGACTTTAAGAATAGGCATTCCGTCTGTGCTGGGTGTTTTAGAGAAATGTGTGCACTTTGCTCACGCGAACACGGAGTAGTTTTTTCCTGTGCGTGAGACTGGAAACTGGTTATCGGAGTGATAACAGAACGCTTAGAGTGCAGAGAGGAATTGGCTTTGACTCCAGTCCTGGTTTTGCGTCCGGGCCGTTAGGAGCTCAACATTTGTCTCTTATGCACGATCGCTCCAGACTAGATTAAAGGATATTTTAACTAATTTGCGGTAAAACTAGTCGATCACGAGTGGCTACACTGGTGGATTTATAGATAAACTTATCTTTCAGGTATTTTGCCGACTGGCTTAACGCTTTAGCGTGAGAAATCGGGGGTGTGGCGTGAGTCTCACGCTCAATGCGTGAGAGTTGGCAGCCCTATGGGTTCCTCCATACGACAATGCAAGCTCTGCAATTATCGCGAGATGTCGTTCAGTTCTCGTCTTCTGAGGGGGAGTGCGGCGCAGATGATTTTGCTATACCGGCTGAAAGCAATTGGGAATTCAGAAAATGACAGGATGCAATTGACTGCAAAATCGCTGCAATCGATTAGCCGGTTTGAACAGTGGAAGGGAGGAAGATAGAAGGCAGGATAAATCAATGTCTGCACCTGTGAGTATCTGTGCTCTGATGTTGCTGGCGACAGGGGGCGGTTCCATAGCTGTAGCGTTCGGCGGGGTGGGCATTGGTGTTGCGGAAAATGAGGTGAAAGGATAATGATTTTGGGGAAAAAGTGTTGGGAGGAAGAAAGCCCAGGGCCGAAGCCGTTTGTGGAGGCAACCTCGCACTTGGGTCGGCCCCTAAAAAGTGGGGAAGGAAGAGAGCTGGGGAGAAAGGAAGTGTGTCTGGGCCTGCGGCTCTAGCTGAGGCAGCCTCGCGCTAGAGACTGGTGTTGGGACTGCAGGCCAAAGACAGGATAAAGGGTCGGAAAAGTTTACGGGAGGATGATGGGGTGGTTGGGCTTGTACCGTTAGCATACTCACGTTGAAAGAGCGGCCTGTTTCGCTTGAAACTGGCAAAGCGTCATGAAGTGCGGTACTGGGCAAAGCCGCGGTCTGTAGCTCAGCGAGAGCGGAGCAAAGAGTGGGGCCTGGCGGCGGCGGAATCTGGGGCGCGGCCCAGGCTAGCTGAAGGTTTTATATTCCACGGTTTATTCCAAGGTTTTATACAGTTCTGCATTGTTCGTCCTCCTAGAAAAATGAACGTCAGCGCTGATTAGCGCTTGTCTCAACCCCAGCACTGTCCACTTCTCGATTGCAGGAATATTGGGTTGTGCTGAGGTGTAGGATGAAGCTGGAGATGGAGGTGAGTGCAAACCACGGCGCCTCGGGGTACGAGAGGCGGCTCGGCTAGGCCTGCGGCCGCGCTGTGGAGCTGGAGGTTCGGGAGCGGTATCCTGTTGAGCATGGGAGCTCGTAGCGGTGATAGGGAGCTGAGATGGAGCCTGACTGACGAAGGAGTCGTCGTCGGAAGGCCAGAGATGTGGCAAATGGGCGGGACCAAATGCTGAAACTGTCAAGGAATGTTAGGTGAGTTGACAGTGGATATTTATATATGCTTCCTATCGTGCTGATAGGGTAGACGTGTAATTGCCTGATGACGAGTTGATTGGAATGATTTATTTGAACGTGCTCCTCCCGAACCTTGTTTATAAAACATCATTAAATAACAATATACACATTTGGACTGAAACTGATTGCTCATAAACAAGTTTGAAATGGCCGTTTATTCTCCACCAATTATGTAAGGAACTCTGGGCGGGTCTGTATCGAGGGGAATTTGCATATCATAATTAATAATTGATAATTAATAATTATTCATACAGATTTGGAGCAGACCGGTCTTACATGTTAATAAATCCCTCAATGAGGGCTTTCTGTTAACTTTACTTATATGTATACATGTGTATCTCTGCAATTAACCACAAATTAATTGTAATGGATTGCACAGACCACGTTTTACAAGACAAGTAAAGTTAATTAGCTCATTAATTTCTAGAGTTAGTGAATTCCGGTTCCCTGGCCACAAGACCCCGAAACCCATTACTCCACAAAACATAACCTTTTTGGTATGTTTAGTTATATAAAGCATGTAGCGTTCGATCTTTCACTTCAGGGACTTATGTCATGAGCAGGACAGTGATTCAATCACAAATGATCATATTGAATTTATTAAAGTATTCAATATAGCATTCAATAAGGCAACTAAGTAAGCATTTACTATGTTACAATGATAAATGTATATACAAACATTAAACACAAACTAAGACGACGCAGGGCGTTAGACGATAAGTGAGTTGGAGAGAGAGAGAGAGAGAGAGAGAGTGAGGGTAAGAGAGAGGGAGTTACAGTCACCAAACAGTCAATTAATCTTTCTGAACACCATGAAAACACTTTCTTTATGCTTCTGAGAAGCTCTAAAAGAATGTAACGTTATACTTGCACAACATGTTTGGTCTGTGTGTGTCGCGGGTTCGTGGCCAGGCCCGTTTGGGCCGCACGTTGAATGCTCTCCTGTATGCGCGCGTTCCGTGGAGCGCGTGAGCGCGTCCCGTCCTGGCGCGTGCATGGTTGGTCGCTTAGCGCGTGGCCCCTTTGTTCCGTGGGGAGTCACGTGGCGTTCTTTGGCATTCGGCGTGAGTGTTTGAAAGGCTTAAAGTCTTTGAGGTGACGTTACCCGTGGAAATAGTTCGGCGAAGTCCACTTCCTTTCCTGGGGAACGAACTTGGTAGTTCATTTGAGGAGAAGGTGAAACTTTTAGACGAACAAAAGAAGAGATCCATGGTTGGATCAAGTCTCCGTGATCACATGTTCTCTTGAGAGGATCAGATTGTGAGAGAGGGTGAGGTGGAGCTGGCGCGCTGCCTTTATCCCCTTGGAGACATCCATCCCTTTCCTGTTGGCTTGAGCCAATCAGGGAGATGGATGTTGCAGCGGGAAATTCTTGGTTTATTGCTCTTTGTTTCACAGAGCACGCGCTCCTCGTGGGAGGGGGTGTGTTCAATGGGCTAATATTGAAACAGTTCGATCTTCCTTGGCAGTAAAACATATTAACAATACACTTTACTTTACATCTCTGTGCATATTCGGGTGTTTCGTTCAATAAGCATTCTGGAGACATCAAGGAACATTATGTTACATTAAAGGAACATCATATTTCCGTTTACAATGCCTACAGAAGTTATTTCTAATTTCTGTTTTATGCTGCAACCAACAAAGATATTTCACGGTGACATGGGGAAAAAACACACATACATAAAAACCATTTGAGAATATAAAGTAAATGTCTTTAAACACCAAAGGAATGCCTTCCTCTTTGTTCAGACATTCTTTCACATTCCAATGTGTTAAAAGTCAGGCCCAAGAAGCCTCCTTCTTGTGTGTGGGGGAGGGGAGGGCTTGTGTGTGTGTGTGTGTGTGGGGGGGGGGGGGGGGGTCCCAGTCCTTGGAGGACGGTTGATTCAGTCTGGCAAAATCATTACAATTATATATATATATATATATATATATATATATATATATATATATGTTCTTTATTTATTATACGTGTTTATTTAAATTTGATTTAATATGTATGTTGCATTTTATTCCTCTTCTGCTAACTCAACAGTCTGTGAGTGCGATTGCTTGTATTGTATTATTCCAATGATTCTCCTCATAATCGATACTGTTTTCACACTAATCTTGTGCATGCTACACTTTTCAACAAGGATGGCATTCAACAAAAACAAATAGGCCTATTATAAAGTTATATAAGAAGACTCAAGATGGCGCCGAGCATGGCTGAGCGTTACAGGAAATGCGCGCTACCCTGCAGGCCGTGTTCATTGTGCTGGGGACTTTAACCCCTGGGGTCAGCCATCACGCCGACATGATTGTCTCTATTTTTTTTCTTATCAGTGCAAAAGAGACTCAAATAACTGTCGATTTTTGTGTTTGAAAAGCAATAGGTTTTCTCCAATCTCATTTCATAACGAATGTAAACATTTTATTGGGGATTGCCCCACTGAAATCTGGTGGACTATGTTATTGACCGCTGCAGAACTCTGGTCAGGGAGTCGGAGTCATCAAGAGAGAGTTTAAGTGTTTAATGCACAAGAGTTACCATACACAGTGTACTTGGTAGTTTCTGAAAAAAAAATAACAGAACAGAAATAAATATTCACTCGCTGAATTATTCAACAACTTAAGAGATTACAAACTCAAATATAAACATCTCTGTAGAGTGCACGGATACATTATATATATATATATATATATATATATATATATATATATATATATATATATAAGTCAAGAAATATAGGCATATTAGTATGATTCTATAATAAACTGAATAATGCAATTAAATTGACAAAACACCAAATGTAAATTATAGAAATTGGACTGTCTTCATTATCACCGGCAGTACTAAGGCCCTGTTTACACGAGAACGCTCGCGGGTAAAAACGTAAAAATATTTTATCGGATGTGCCTTTCGTTTACACGGCAACAGCGTTTCTGAGGCTTAAAAACGCAAAAAAGTTAAACCATCCTCCAGAGTGGAAATCTTAAAAATGCTCCACCGCCGCGCTCCCGTGTAAAGGGTAAGATACGCAAAAGTCTGCTTGACAGTGAAGGTTGTACGTAGGTGCCTGGACTTGGTGTTGTTATCAGTATGCACTCCTAGCCGCCTGAAGTGCATACTACATTGAATTTCACAGACTTTTGCGTCACCATTTGCACGCGAATTTCCCACACAAAACGCTCATCTAAACACAGAATAAAAAGTGATGACGCAACGCTACTTTTGCGTTTTCTCTTCAGAGTCGTTTCCGTGTAAACATAGCCTAAATGGCAATCAGTGAAAGATGTTATCCACAGAGAGATTCACTTTAAAAGTAATAACTAGTAAATGAGAACAAAACGAGCCATGATGCTAGCAGGATAATACTGCTCATTAAGCAGGATCCAAATTACACCAAGATCGCTGAACATTTAACTACACCACAAACATGGTCTAACTTAGCGCGGTTGGGATACAGTGACAATCTGCTTTATTAACAATATACAGAAGGAAACTTACTTTGTCACAAACTTTCTCTTGCACATAAACACTGCACATGAACGCGTGCACGCGATATGATCGCTCTCACTGGAGTAGCTTAGTGAATCGGCAATTACACTGAGTCCGTACGGGCTAAGAATGCTGCACTACGCTATTTGCGTAGACGCAACTTAAAACGTCACCCACGTAACCAACTCAGTATCTAAAGGGAGAGAATTTACAACAGTTTGAAGTAACATGCTGTATGATAAGCCATATATTTTTGTCTAGTGTATTGTTACTGAATTGTTCCTTTTTAAGCAATATAGGCTGCCTGAAATTTATGCAGCCCTATACATAGGCTATAACAATGCACACCAAACTTGGTGTTCATATATATTTAATAATTGTAACCAGAAAAATAGCCCTGATAGTTTTTCTTGATATCAGCATGTTCACATGTGTTTATTTTTTACAGGGACCAGATGCCACTGATGTGCTGACTTCAACATTCACAGGAGACTATGTACATGAACTTTGTAAAGTGAAAAATCAAACACCTTGGAAATGACAGGTATGTTATGTTTCAAGAATGACACAAAGTGTGAATGTTCAAGCTTCTGTCTTTAGATTTGACCTTAGTTGTGTATTTTTGGATTATGTTGTGTTGTAAATAAATCCAAACAATCTAAAAGCCATTCTTTTTTAAATCTCATTCTTTGTACAAGGCTCCTTATAATGAATGTAAGTCCCCATAGCACCTAATAGGGCCATTAGGGGAGTAATATTAATGGAATGGTTAACGCCTTCTCGCATAAAGCTATCTTGGTAACACTTTATTTGAAGGGGTGTGCATAAGACTGACATGACACTGTCATAAACATGACATAATACCTGTCATGAACATGAAGGAGTCTTTGATGTTAACGTGTCATTCTCGTAAATTATGACACTTTAAATGCAAAGTTGACATTGTTTAAAATGTCTTTGCTATGACAACTTGACATTAACAAAGACAAAAATGTCTTGGTTATGACAACTTGACATAACCAAGAAATCATAACCTGTTAACCTGTAATGTGTTAACATTACATTACCCTATCATATGTTATGGTTGGTTTTAACTTTGGTTGTCATGACACCATTATAACTGTGACATGAATATTTTACTTGTCCTCAAGTAAAGTGGAACACATTGTACTAGTTATAAAGATGTCATTAAGGGTCATTAGACTGTCAAATGCTTTAACAACAGTGTGATTAATATTTCCCTTTACCTCAAGTTAAGTGGAACACCTTGGACTAGTTATGATTTCTTGGTTAATGTCAAGTTGTCATAACAAAGACATTTCTGTCTTTGTTAATGTCAAGTTGTCATAATCAAGACATTTTTGTCTTGGTTATTGTCAAGTTGTCATAACAAAGACATTTAAAACAATGTCAACTTTGCATTAAATGTGTCATAATTTACCGAATGACACTTAATGACAACAGTCATAAACATTCATAAAGACTCCTTCATGTTCATGACAGGTGTTATGTCATGTTTATGACAGTGTCATGACTGCCTTATGCACAAGCTATCTTCCCCAAAACACGTCATGCAAATTTTTAAAAGACTTTGTTGTATTATCTGAATGAGTAGTCAGGAAGATTTTCACATAGTTTTGGAGCAAATACTCTAGGCTATATGATACAATTTTCAAAAGTATTATAGTTTTATGACCTTATTTCAGTGACTTTTTTTTCACAAACCATGCATAAACGTCATTATCTCAAAAAAAATATATACATGCTGCTAAAATTATTGTAGCAGAGTGTGTGCTGAATACAGTGTAATAATACTTTAGCCTTGAAAATGTCACAAGTAACAGAAAAAAAGCACAAATGTTACAGCATGTCAGAACAGCTCCAGGACCCAGAAAACACCTCAAACCCCAGAGGGTTAACAAAGCTAACCTCAAGAAAATGGCACCAAATTACCACCAACACACAAACGTCAACACTCGAGGAGACTGGGATGGCTACAAATCCCTCCCCCGGCCACCCTTTGGCAAATCAGACCACTCTTCTGTTCTCCTTCTGCCTGCTTACAGACAGAAACTGAAACAGAAAGCACCCGCCCTCAAAACCAGTGCTAGTCGGACCAATCAGACTCTATGCTACAGGACTGTTTTGTTTACGCGGACTAGGAGATGTTCCGGATGGCCTCTGATGATGACATCAAGGCTTACGCTGATAGCGTAATGTGTTTCATCAGGAAGTGCGTAGAAGACGTTGTTCGGACCAAAACAATATGGATGTACCCGAACCAGAAACCATGGATTAACAGCGACGTTCATGCGGCACTCAATGCGTGGACTTCCGCTTTTAATTCGTGGAGTGTGGAGGAGCAAAAACAAGCAAAGTTATGCCCTCCGAAAAACTATCAGAGCAGCAAAACACCAATATAGAGACAAGACTGACAGTTCAACACCACCGACTCTAGAAGCACGTGGAAGGAATTAATACCATCACGGACTATAAAAGGGAATACAAAATCCACAGTGAACAACGCTGCCTCTTTCCCAGATGAGCTAAACACCGTTTATGCTCGTTTTGAGGGATCTAACAGCCCCCTCGCGGTGAGAGTGCCCGCGGCTGAAGCCACAGAGGTTAGAACACTCTCCGTTTCTGTAGTGGATGTAACCTGATCTTTCCGACGGGTGAACATCCGTAAAGTTGCAAGGGTCCAGACGGCATACCGGGCAGTGTCATTAAAGTGTGCGCAAACCAACTGGCTGATGTTTTTATGGACATTTCCAATCTGTCCCTCTCCTTGTCTGTAGTCCCCACATGCTTCAAAACATCCACCATTGTCCCTATACCGAAGCAGTCACAACTAGTGTTGTAGTGTCCACCTCACTCACTGGACCCACTGCAGTTTGCATGTCACAATAACCGCTCCACAGAAGATGCTATTGGCATCTACAGATACACTCTGCTCTCTCCCACCTGGAAAAAAGAAACACATATGTGAGAATGCTCTTTGTAGACTACAGCTCAGGATTCAACACCAAAGTGCCCTCCATTCTTGAAGTGAAACTCCGGGCTCTGGGCTTAAACAGCTTGCTGTGCAACTGGATCCTGGACTTCCAGTCAAACAGACACCAGGTGGTAAGAATGGGCAGCAACATCTCCTCATCACTGACCCTCAACACTGGAGCCCCACAAGGCTGTGTTCTCAGTCCACTTCTTTACTCCTTATACACAAGCG
This sequence comes from Hybognathus amarus, assembly GCA_030378365.1. Lineage (NCBI taxonomy): Eukaryota > Metazoa > Chordata > Actinopteri > Cypriniformes > Leuciscidae > Hybognathus > Hybognathus amarus. The sequence goes on from JAQIUQ010000219.1 coordinate 118,136, forward strand.
ACTGTGTGGCAACTCACAGCTCCAACACCATCATCAAGTTTGCTGATGACATGACGGTGGTAGGTCTGATCACAGACAACAATGAAACAGCCTACAGAGAGGAGGTGCTCACTCTGACACACTGGTGTCAGGATAACATCCTCTCCTCTCAACATCAGCAAAACCAAGGAGCTAGTGGTCGACTTCAGGAGGAACGACAGAGATCATAGCCCGATCACCATCAATGGAGCACTGGTGGAAAGAGTCAGCAGTTTCAAGTTCCTCCGTGTTCACATCACAGAGGAACTCACATGGTCCGTCCACACCAAGGCGGTCGTGAAGAAAGCTCATCAGCGCCTCTTCTTCCTGAGATGGCTGAGGAAGTTTGGAATGAACCGCCACATCCTCACACGGTTCTACACCAGCACTATCAAAAGCATTCTGACTGCCTGGTATGGCAACACCTACCGCTCGCAACCATAAAGCCCTGCAAAGGGTGGTGCACACTGCCAGCCGTACCATCGGGGATGAGCTTCCCTCCAGGAGATATATGGCAGGTGGTGTGTGAAGAAAGCTCGGAGGATCATTAGACACTACTTTTTGTAGTGTTGTAAGGAGAATGTTCCGGGAACATTCCCTTAACCTTAAAGGAAAGTTCTAGGAACGTTCTGGGAACCAAAACGAATGTTCCCAGAACGTTCCCAGAACCTAAATTTGTTTGCTGGGATACACTGTTTGCTTGTTGGCCAAAGGAGAACTGGCCGCCCGACTGAGCCTGGGTTCTCCCAAGGTTTTTTCCTCCATTTTGCCTCCTGATGGAGTTTTTGTTGCTTGCCACTGTCGCCTTTTTCTCCTTTTCACCGTTGTTCCCATTGGCTTTTGGCTTGCGTAGTTGGGGGGCATACATTTAACATTTAATTTAAAGCTGCAGTCTGGCGTTTTTCTCTTTATTGCCATTTCTTTTGAAATCTGCAATTGCAGTCATTTGCGGAATTATCCACTTTACGTGAGTTGTACTTCAACAGCCTCGACACGGCACAGTAAGGATGAACACAGTGAGGAGAGTGTGCTGTGCAGCTGTCAGTCACTGTGCTGGTGTGGATACTGTCATTCAGTTTATTCTTTTTGGAAGTGTGACCATCATAAGAATGTTCACCGAAAAATGTCATCTGAACTAGTAAGAAACATCCACTTTTGTTCTGGTTCTGACATTGCAGTAAATCTGCGCTGATTAAATCTAACAATCGCATTGTTATCATATCACGCAAAACTTGGCAAATTATACTTTGTTCTCAAATTGTTAATGTTAACTACGTAAGCAAGCATTGCGTGACTACATGTAATGTCCTTCTGATATGTATCCTTGTTTTCGCATGAGTCCGAGTCGCATTCTCTTTTTTTTTCTGTAAGCACTCCAAAATCCGTCTGCATTTTACAACGGGTGAATCTGTTGTCACTGGTGATTGTCCGTTCTGAACCTTTCTGGATCCGCCATCAAACTGATAAGTTTAATTATATCAAGTGCTGTGAGATAAAGCTATACATCTCCACCTCCAACATCCTCACTCGCAATATAACCTACTAGCCGAGACTCTTTATGTGTACAGATGTGACGGAATGACGCAAAGACATACTTAATTCTTCCTGGAAATCCACCAGTACTACTGTTATTTAAACATTATTACAAGCTTACATCTTTGACTGGTAAGCAGCTAACAGCTAAGGTTGTTACCTTAGCTTTTAGCTGCTTACCAGCCAAAGCTAAGGCAAGCCGATAGTTTTGAACACTGGTGGGTTATGTATTTTCTCATTTTTAATATTGATTTGCCTGCATTGGCACCAGTATGAGAACTGAATGGATAATGATATCACAGTTTTCTTCAGAGTGGCTACATTTAAAAGAAGTAAATTAACTCTTTTTTTTTACAACAAAATGAAATATCACTGAACTACTTAAGTTGGACTGTGGCGCTATTTTCTTCTGTAAAGCTGCTTTAAAAAATCTCTATTGTAAAAAGCGCTATATAAATAAATGTGACTTGACTTTGACCTTTTGAGCTGCCAGAGTCAGTCAAGCTTAAGATCCTGTCTCTTAAGTCAGCGCTCGTGCACCACGTCATCCATCAAGAGGGTTGGGGACCTGCAGGTATTTCCGGTCAGTGAAATGTGCAAGAAATTCTGGGCCAGCTGACTCTGGTGTAATCCTGAGACCCTGGTTTGGATATGTGCCCAAAGTTCTCACGTAATCATTTTCCGGGACCAAGTGGTGAACTTGCAAGCGCTCTCCCCTGGAGTAGGCTGGGTGGGCAGACCCAACATTTAACCCTTTAGGCGCCAGAGGTTTTTCCCTTAAACATTTGATTTTGACATCTTAATTTCAAAAGGCTATATCTTAAAACAAATAAAAGATAGAGACTTTCTCTAAATTGAGAGAAATATTAAGGATTACTTAAAATGTATGTAGGGAATACATTTTACCATCTATGTGTATATTATGATGTAATATGGTGGCAGCAATCTTGGATTATAGAATTTTCATGAAAAGTCACATTTAAATGATAAAAGGCAGCACTTCTCTTCCCCCAAAATGTCCATCACCTTCTGTATGCTATATTGCACAATACTGAATGCTCAGGTTTATAGTAAGTAGTAAATAGGGTTGGGTATCGGTTGGGTTTTATCCGATACCAGTACCTACTCGGTATTTTTTAAACGGTTCCGGTGCCTAAACGGTTCTTGAAACGATACTTAAGAAAACGAAACCGCACACACTTTGTCAAAAAAATAATACCCCTTTATTTACAGGGCCAAACTGGACACAATATTAACTTACAATATAAATACAAGTAACATATGGTAATAATAAATAAACCAATATAAAATAAAAGTTCATATTTACATAATATCAAATAAAACAATATTATATCAAACAATGTACAATTATACTGGAGATTAATAGAGATTACTACCAGGGTAATATAATATCGACATGGCTACAGGTTCCCATGTTTTGTCTGCTTTAACTAGTCATGTAAGTTATTTTGTCATTTACTAGTTTAAGCTCTTAGCCAGTTTGATATTTCGTTCCCACTGCGTCTTATGCGCAGCTTTGAGTAAACATATGAAAGAGAACGTCTCTGTGTAACCCATGTTCTCTGAATAGGGAACGAGACGCTGCGTTCGCTGCCAAATATCTCGCGCTGCTTTTCGGCAGAGAACTCTGAGGAGAAGATGATGCGCGCGTAATATAGACTGGACGACGTGAGCGTCAAGGCGGCGCGAATGGTGATTCTATATCCATAGACAATCGTCACTTCTGACGCGTGATCTTACACGTGAAATGTTTTGCTGCATTTCACGTGGAAATTACGCGTCGAGAATGAACGATTGTTACACTGACAGAGTAACACGTGAACATTTCACGTGTGTTTAATCTCCTCGCTGATCAGCTGACGTTTTGGGAGTCTCCAATATTGATAACGGCTCCCAAATGATCGCAAATTAGTTCAAATCTCCCGGAATCTGAGTGCGAGCGAGCAAGCGCGCGTGCGAGACAGATCTAGTGCTTCAGATAAACCGTATAGTGCGCGCACGTCGGAGCGGGAAGGGAGACAGCGAGAGACTGCGTGTGTGCGCCTTATGCCACCGCATGCCACAGACTCAGGCATCGAAATCAGGCACCGAAATGTTCATTCTTATTCTGGTCTGGCTTACTACCGTTTATGTCAGAACCGGTTCCCTATTAGAACCGAATTTCGGTACCCAACCCTAGTAGTAAACAAACTGTGTAAATCATTGCTAAGAAATGGTAGAAACTAACCAAATGCATTTTGCTGTAGAGATTTTTAATTTACTACATACAGTGGGTAAATTATGGGGACACATATTATTCATATGACATACAAACACAAGTAGACAAGACATGTTTAATTCAAAAGCTCATCCGCCATGGCAAGGCACAGATCATGAATGAGATGATACGAGATAGAGCCGCCAAATCTGCCTCATGCACGCACTGAGTGTGCACAGCTCGGACTACTCTCGTTTGGTCACTGCGACACCCCACCCTGCCTCCACGTCTGTTAACTGTCCTATGAGATACCTCGACCTTGTCTAACATACCCAGTGGCATTGGACAAAGGCTCCACCACAATACAGTCACCGCAATTGAGGAGAGGCTCTGATAAAATGGTTCACTCAGACATATCTGACATATCTGCTATGCAAACTCCACCGAATAAACTCGAGCATGGCGCCGAGTAGACTGCGACTGCAGAGCTTACCTTTGTGAGATTATATAAACTCCAGGTGGAACCAGTTTCTTCCCATGTGTTGTCCATATAAAAGGTAAATGGCGGGAAAACTGGCTTGGTGTCCCACTTGCAGTGTCATTCCCTTTGGCAAGGAAGTACAAATACGTTATTTTTCTTTCCAGGTAAGTTCCCCAGCCAGCGTAACCCTGACATGAAGTTATTCCAACACCCTGGGCAATCAGGCTTAGTGGAGGACTCTGACACCAGGCCCAGTACTTGTGTGTATGCCCCCGTGGTCAGCCCCTTTACTGTGCTAGGTGCCCATACTGTATGTAGTGATTCCCCTCTGGGTAATCCCATATGTGCACTCTTCATGGTATGGTATGGTTTTCACTTTGGTAAACCTGTGTCTTTCCCATGACATTTTCTGCTCTTTCATAGCTCTACGTTGGTAGTTGTTCCATCCCGTTCCAGGTAGGACTAACCACAGAGTTTCTTTCACATGTAGTAGTGCCCTAAAAGCCAGTCCATATGTGTGTTTTTCCACATTGGAAGGATGTGGCTCTTTCCATCTGGAGTTGGCACGCATACCCAGTGTTAACCAACCAGTCGTGGCTGAATAGGCTAAATCAGAAAGGAATAGCAGCTATCAACCTTCCCCTCAGAGAGTTCTGTCCTCCCACCAAGGTACGGAGATCTGTCTGGCGGTATCTGGGCCTCCTGGCGTTTGTGGCGCTTTCCATAGGGACCCCTGTCGTCAGTTTCGACCAGTGTTGGGTAAGTTACTCTAAAAGTAATTAATTACTAGTTACTAATTATCTCTTCAACAGTGTAATTAGATTACTGTACCAATTACTTTCTCTAAAAAGTATTTAATTACTTTTAATTACTTATTACTTTCAAAATCCCATATAAATCTCAATCAGCTGAATAATACAATGATAGACATGAATTTGTTTTAATTCTTTCAAATAAATACTATACAATTGCATGAATTATCCTTAAACTGACCAAGGTGGAGAAAGTTACATTATAAAAACATACTTCTAACATCAGACACTACATTTTGATGTTAAACCCACTACAGTTTTATGTCTGATCTCTTGACATTTCACACTTTTTTCATAGATATTTTACAATAATTCATATGAATTTGTACGAGTACGGTCGTACAATTTAGACACCTCATAAAATGCATACGAATCGCTGTGAGATCGGTATTGACCTATACATAGTACTTACCTCAATTACATCAGAAGTAACTGTAATTAAATTACAGATAAATGAAGAGTACTCCCTTACTTTACATTTTCACAGGAAAAGTAATTCAGGTACAGTAACTATTTATTTAGTAATTAGCCCAACACTGGTTTCGACATAACGTTTAATGTGACTGACCGAATGGGAACATCTTGATTATTTTTGTAACACTTGTTCCCTGAAGAAAGAGAACAGAGATGTTACATTCCTCTGCCACAACTATGTACTACCTGCTGAAAACCTGCCTCCTCCTCAGCACAAATCTGATTGAGTGCATATGTCCAAGGGAGTGGCTTGGCATTCAAATCTCACTCGCCAATCTTCATTAATCAATTTTCTTACTACACGTAGGTGATTGGGATCCCAAGAGAGACCTCATAAGTTATCGATGTAACGTTTCAGGGAACGAGGGTTACAAAAGTAATCAAGATGTTTTCCAAACTTTCCCTTCATTTCTCACTGTTCAGAAAAAAAACAGGTAGTCCCCAAACACTGTAGGACACTGGTCTATCAACAATCATTTATTGTGAAAAGCCATGGGTTTATGCTGGCTCTTAAAGGTACCATCTGGAATTCTAAATAAAAAAATCTTAAATTTTCCATAACAGATGGGGGCAGTATACCTCCAGAAATTGAGTTGTAACGCGGCCGCACTCTCACACTCTTTTTCTCATGCATATTATTCAAATCATTTGACACGATAGTAAAAGGTTGGAAGACCGCAGTTTCACGTGGAGCATTTGGATATTTTTAGAGATCAGAGACTCAATGAACAACATCTCAACACTAAATGATGAAGACCGTCTCATAGACGCCTGTCTCAAAAACAAGCTGGTGCATTTCCACGATATGGGAAAATAAAAGCCTGGGCAATTATTTTAAGTTTACGGTATTCGTTTTGTTCATATTACACTTTTATTGTTAGTTTGAATTAATTTGACAGACAGCATTGGCTGATGTTGATCAAGCTAGCGTCATTCAGAGCTGACAACTCTCACGAATTCACTGTGAGACACACGCAATTGACACTTAGCAAGCAGGTTAGTTATGCTCTCAGATTCTGTCAATTTTATTACGCAATTCAAACAATAAATACCGTTTTGGCGCTTGTACATGTTACACCACAGATCTCTAGCTCACGTGAACCGATCATCTCTAGCTAATGGAAAAGAACATGAACACTGTTGAAAGATACAGTATGCTACAACTTACCAAAATGTATTCCTCATGCATGTCGACCAATCATTTTTTGAACTCTTCCTTGAACTGAAATGTAGTAATCGGCTGTATTTCCACACGACTGACTTCAGGTTCAAAGTACAAACATAAGACGCGCGACTTACTCGTGTACTGCAGTGTGCGGCTGGTGTTTATGTTGCCCGCCGCATACCGCCTCCCATGGCCGAAACTGGTATTATCGACACCTGACGGCCGGGGCTAGTAATTTAGCATGCTAATTTAGGTTTATATCTCGGCAGCAATATAACTTTTCAGTTTTTTAATGACATCATTGCACTTATTTCTTCTCATTCTTTTGATGCGTGTAGCTCATTTTCTGTATATTTTTACCTCAATCATCCCAGATGGCACCTTTAAACAGAAAACAAAATGCCAGCTGTACATGATGCAATACATTATTTATACTAAAAAGAAAATAGGGAAGAAAAAGAATGCAAAAAGCCTTTTTACCATATGAAGGGCTGTAAACATTTTACTAGCGCTAACCATTTAATTTAAGTCATATAGTCTGTGGCATCTATCCAAAGCGGTGCAGCGTATTAATCATTTATAGCATCTGGAGAGCACAAACTGCACTTCTGGAAGCTTCCATTCTCTCATTACCGCTCTAACAGCACCGCAATAATTGCATGCAGTTTGCAGCATGGAGACATTAAGTTTTTTTTTTTTTGTCTGTGCATGATATCCAAATAAGATATTTGAAGTATTTTGCTGTAAGTCAAATTTATGAGAAAGAATGCAAATGTAAAGGATAGTGTGATAATGTGAATCAACATTGCATTTACACTCCAGTATCATGTCTGCAAAATTATTATTTTTTCTTTTATTTTTTTATTTTTTTAAACAAATGTGGGCATTCAGTAACAATAACAGTATATATACCTGATGTGCTGCTGAATGAAAGTAAGTTAAGAGGCTAGTTGGATGTACTGTAGGCAAACAATTTCACCATTCACATGTTGAACAGTGAATTACCGCAGACTGTGAAAGTGAATGAGCCACATTTTACCTTAAGAACCAATGACAACTACCTTTTTTTGAGAATGAAAATTAAATCATAGATGTACAGCCCAATGACAAGTTACACTGAAATGGTATAAAATGTCAAATGAATTGATTTATCACTGTGAAGCACACTCACCCCACTTCCTGCGTCCCTGAGCCACACGGTGACTCTCTCCTTATTATATAGTATTGAAGACAGCTGCAGCAAACTACCATATAAGGCATGTTAAGTTATTGTGTGTATATTTGTGTGATCCCTTTAAAACCAAATCTGGAAGTTCCCCTGGTAAATGTTAAAGGGTCTTGTTTTTGTTGGTTTCACTATCATTCAGACATGTGATGGCTCTTTTTTTATTTTTTTTTATTTCATGAAGCAATACTTTGGTCTGGCAGATACTGTCACTGGGCAGTTGTCTCTGGACTGAACACTATTGGTGGCTCATAGTCTTTGCACTCATATTACAAAAAGGTAAGAAATGCGTGCCCCTTAAATTACTTATAATTGGGTCATTTTAGTTTAATCTAGTTAAATGTGACTCATATATAACATTTAGTAAATTAACTGAAATTAAATTAAACATAATTCGATTTTTTTAATCATTTATAAATAAGGGAATTGTGAATAAAAAACATGCACATATGAAATGCATTACAGACTTTGACAATATTTGCTGTTCCATTTGAGATCATTTGTTACAACAGCTACAACTTAATATTATTTAAAAATATAGTGCTATTATTTAAATAGTGCTTTTTACAATACAGTTTTTTCAAAGCAGCTATTCAACATTGACTAACAAATTAGACTCTGTATTTGTAAGGAAATATTGTGAGCTTAGAATTATAAGGTTCTATCTTCTCACTTTCTGGTCGAAATTTGAGTTTGACATAATCTGATCCATTAGGTGTTTATTAATGCCTGTGTGGTGTTATTTTTGTAAAAAAAGATTAATAGATAAAGCTATAATAGAAATGTATACTACATAACAGTTTTGCCAGGTGGGATGTAAAAACTTTGATGCTCAATATCTCAGAACTACCCTAAATGGAGATAGAACCTTATAATTCTAAGCTCACGATATGCTTGTAAGAGTGAACACTATGTATTTTGAAGCCATCAAAGCAATGTTCCTCCATGGACCTTGTTTTCAGGGTATTTCAACGCATTTTAATGGGCTATGTGCCTGCTGGGTCATGCCTGAATCACACGCTGTCTTTAATACACGGCCAACTGCTATTACCCCCGAACATGTTCTGACTGCATGCATGTGGGTCTCCACGGGAGACAGTCTTTTATAGATGCGAGAATAAAACCCAACAACTAAGGAGACCAAATCATGACAAACACGCTCAACTTCAAACAATAAACACACTACCACAGCACTGAGGGTTGACTGGGGACACTATAATGTCTGTGACAATGTCTGAATGGTCATTATAGAGGTTATTTTTCCGTGACAAAGACAAACATGTTCTTTTGGCTAAAACAAATTCTCACTGAGGCTTAGAGGGGTTGAAATGAATGCAAGTACTTGCATATTGTCACGGTTGCAGTACAGAGAGACGAGCGAGGAGACAGGATTCAGGTAAAGATGGGTATTTTTAATCAAAAAAGGACATGGAGCAGAGCACTCACAACAACGTAACCTTAACATAGACAGACAAGGACTGAGGGCAAAAACAGGGCTTAAAAGAACTGAGACTGAGGGGATAATTAATGGAACACAGGTGAAGGGCATCGATAGTTAGACAGAGCGGGGAAAACTAAACAGGACTGAACCAAAAGACACAATGACGGGGAAACCAAGGAGACAGTCTGTGACATTACGCCCCCTCCGGGAAGGCCTGCGACCTTGCGCCGTATGACATCGATGGGGTGGGGGGGTGGGCGTCCTGGGGGCAGAGGAGGGCGTGGCCAGGGCGGAGCAGGCTGTGGACGTGGCCAGGGCGGAGCTGTGGGACCCTCAGGCGTCCAGGGCGGAGCAGGCTGTGGACGAGGCCAGGGCGGAGCTGTGGGACCCTCGGGCGTCCAGGGCGGAGCTGTGGGGACCCTCAGGCGTCCAGGGCGGAGCAGGCTGTGGGACGCAGGCCAGGGCGGAGCTGTGGGACCCTCGGGCGTCCAGGGGCGGAGCTCTGGGACCCTCGGGCGTCCAGGGCGGAGCTGTGGGACCCTCGGGCGTCCAGGGCGGAGCTGTGGGACCCTCGGGGCGTCCAGGGCGGACTGTGGGACCCTCTGCCGTCCAGGGCGCGGAGCTGTGGGAACCTCTCGCGCTGCGTCCAGGGCGGAGCTGTGGGACCCTCGCGCGCCCAGGGCGGAGCTGTGGGACCCTCGACGCGTCCAGGGCGGAGCTGTGGGACCCTCGCGCGTCCAGGGCGGAGCTGTGGGACCCTCGCGGCGTCCAGGGCGGAGCTGTGGGACCTCGCGTGCGTCCAGGCGGAGCTGTGGGACCCTCTGCGCGTCCAGGGGCGGAGCTGTGGGACCCTCGCGGCGTCCAGGGCGGAGCTGTGGGACCCTCCAGGCCGTCCAGGGGCGGAGCTGTGGTGACCTCGAGGCGTCCAGGGGCGGAGCTGTGGGACCCTCGGCGTCCAGGGCGGAGCTGTGGGACCCTCGCGGTCGTCCAGGGCGGAGCTGTGGGACCCTCGGCGCGTCCAGGGGCGGAGCTGTGGGACCTCGCGCCGTCCAGGGCGGAGCTGTGGGACCCTCGGGCGTCCAGGGCGGAGCTGTGGGACCCTCGCGCGTCCAGGGCGGCAGCTGTGGGACCCTCGCCGCGTCCAGGGCGGAGCTGTGGGACCCTCGGCGCGTCCAGGGGCGGAGCTGTGGGACCCTCGCGCGTCCAGGGCCCAGCTGTGGACCTCGGCTCCAGGGCGGAGCTGTGGACCTCGCGCGTCCAGGGCGGAGCTGTGGGACTTCTGCCCAGGGGCGGAGCTGTGGGACCCTCGCACGTCCCAGGGGCGGAGCTGTGGGACCCTCGCGCGTCCAGGGCGGAGCTGTGGGAACCCTGCGCGCGTCCAGGGCGGAGCTGTGGGACCCTCGCGCGTCCAGGGCGGAGCTGTGGAACCCTCGCGCGTCCAGGGCGGAGCTGTGGGACCCTCGCGCGGCCCAGGGGCGGAGCTGTGGGACCCTCGCGCGTCCAGGGCGGAGCTGTGGGCACCCTCGCTGCGTCCAGGGCGGAGCTGGCGGGACCCTCGGGCGTCCAGGGCGGAGCTGACGGACCCTCGGGCCGTCCAGGGCGGAGCTGACGGACCCTCGGGCGTCGCAGGCGGAGCTGACGGGACCCTCGGGCGTCCAGGGCGGAGCTGTGGGACCCTCGGCGCCGTCCAGGGCGGAGCTGTGGGACCCTCGGGCGTCCAGGGCGGAGCTGTGGGACCTCGGCGCGTCCAGGGCGGAGCTGTGGGACCTCGGCGCGTGCCAGGGCGGAGCTGCTGGGACCTCGCGCGTCCAGGGCGGAGCTGTGGGACCCTCGCGCGTCCAGGGCGGAGCTGTGGGACCCTCGCGCTGCCCAGGGCGGAGCTGTGGGACCCTCGCGCGTCCAGGGCGGAGCTGTGGGACCCTCGCGCGCCAGGGCGGAGCTGTGGGACCCGGTCCAGGGCGGAGCTGTGGGACCCTCGCGCGTCCAGGGCGGAGCTGTGGGACCCTCGCGGCGTCCAGGGCGGAGCTGTGGGACCCTCGGGCGTCCAGGGCGGAGCTGTGGGACCCTCGGGCGTCCAGGGCGGAGCTGTGGGACCCTCGGGCGTCCAGGGCGGAGCTGTGGGACCTCGGGCGTCCAGGGCGGAGCTGTCGGACCCTCGGGCGTCCAGGGGCGGAGCTGACGGGACCCTCGGGCGTCCAGGGCGAGTAGACTGGGCGAGACCAGGGCGGAGCAGACTGGGGGCGAGACCAGGGCGGAGCAGACTGAGGGTGAGACCAGGGCGGAGCAGATGGCGGGCGGACCCCTGGTGGAGCCGATGTTACTGGCGCTGACAACACCAGGGGTCCGACAGACAGGGGCGGAGCAGAGGGGAGAGGAGACCGGGGTGAAGTGATGGAGCCGACGAGGTAGGGGGCTGACGAGGGACCAAGGGGACAGGGTGACACCGCAGGCTCTGGTGAGTGAGGGGACGACAGGACATCGAAGGGCACGGTGACGACAGACGGAGTGAGGGCTGACGGGACACTGAAGGGAGTGAGGCATCCAACGAAACCGGGGGGGTGGAATGGTGGAGTGCAGCAAACAAATGAAAGTCCTGAGGTGAAGGCAGGGTGTCGAGGGAGCAAAGGGGATCCGGAGGTGCGAAGGAGGCTGGAGGAACTGGTGAACTGAGGGGCCATGGAGGAGCTGAGGGAGGTGTGAGCCACGGGGGAGCCGATGGGACCGGGGGCTGAGGAAGTGTCCATGGGGAGGAGGTGGAAGATGGAGACTGGGGATCCGGGAACCAGACGGGTTTGGGGGAGCTGGACGGAAGGAGGGCTGATGGAGGAGAGATGAGAGGAGGCGGGAGAGGGAGGCTGGGTGGGACCCTGGTCTCGGGTTCCGGCTGGACGCGCTCTGGGCGGGTTCGACCGGCTCTGATGCATGCTGGACGGTCTCTGGTGCAGGCTGGACGGTCTCTGTGCGGGCTGGACGGTCTCTGGTGCGGGCTGGACGGTCTCGGGTGCAGGCTGGACGGTCTCGGGTGCAGGCTGGACTGGCTTTAGGCCAGTCTCTCGTGCAGGCTGGACGGTCTCTAGTGCGGGCTGGACGGTCACTGGTGCTGGCTGGACGGTCACTGGTGCATACGGGCTGGTCTCTGGGGTAGGTTGGACTGTCTCTTGTGCGGGCTGGACGGTCTCTGGTGCAGGCTGGACTGCCTTGAGAGCAGTCTCTGGTGCAGGCTGGACGGTCTCTAGTGCGGGCTGGACGATGCTGGGCGGAGCCAGCGGAGAGGGGCTCCGAGTTCGGCCGCGCTGGACGGGACCAGCGGAGAGAGCGGCTCGAGCTCGGCGGTGCTGGACGGAACCAGCGGAGAAGGCGCGGAGGCTGTGCTGGGCGGGACCAGCGGAGAAGAGAGCCTGGGCTCGGCGGTGCAGGACGGGACCCGCGGAGAGAGCGGCTCGGGCTCGGCGATGCTGGACGGAACCTGCGACGAAGAGGGCTCTGTCGCGGGAATGGGACTGGTGCAGTCATCGACGGTGAGGGACGATTCATTGTGCACCAGCACCCACTCCACGCAGGCAGCAAAATCTTCAGAAGGACCGTTCCCTGAGAGGCGTGCCTTGGACCGCTCGCTGAGGCTGCTGATGTAAAAGACGCACAGCGAGCGGTCTGGATAGTGTGTGTGGCACGCCAACTCTGAAAAAGTTCCGGGTGTGGTCCTCTAGAGAACGGTCCTCTTGATCCATGCAGAGGAGGGCAACGGCAGGGATATCCATCTCTGGGGTCTGTCTATCTGTCACGGTTGCAGTACGGAGAGACGAGCGAGGAGACGGGATTCAGGTAAAGATGGGTATTTTTAATCAAAAAAGGACATGGAGCAGAGCACTCACAACAACGTAACCTTAACATAGACAGATAAGGACTGAGGGCAAAAACAGGGCTTAAAAGAACTGAGACTGAGGGATAATTAATGGAACACAGGTGAAGGGCATCGATAATTAGACAGAGCGGGGAAAACTAAACAGGACTGAACCAAAAGACACAATGACGGGGGAAACCAAGGAGACAGAATGTGACACATATAATTTTTTTTTAAAAAGATTGTGAATTTGTGTGCAGTTAGAAAACAGCTTAGACCAATTATTTTATGCATTAGGCATACACTTATGCAAAGCAACTTATGTTGTATACTATACGCAGATGTGGAAAGAGTAATAAAAAATTCTACTCGGGTAAAAGTACTTCAATGAAATTTTACTTAAGTACAAGTAAAATTACTGGTCTAAAAATCTACTCAGGTAAAAGTAAAAAGTAGCTAATTTAAAATGTACTCAGAGTAAAAGTTACTAAGTTACTTTTTTAACAGCGGGGGTGGGGGACTCTCCCATGTAGGGTTGTAATGGTAGGAGATTTTCACAGTATGTATAACGATCTTGGTTTACAGTATTAATAAATTACTAAATAAATAAAGTGCATTTTTAAATTATGGTTATATTATTATTATTATTTTCTAGTGCTGTCAAACGATTAAAATATTTAATTGTGATTAATCGCATTAATGTCATAGTTAAAACATTTTTATCTATTCTAAATGTCTTTTGATTTCTTTTTTTTACATTATTTTTTCTCATTTTAATGCTCTTATCAACATGGAAAAGTGGATTGGCTTGTTTAGTGCAAATGTTTTTATTATTATTATTATTATTGAAAATAACATTGGAATAGTGTTCAATTTCACACTAACATATATAAATAATCTCTCACACAATGTAACACATCAATACAAGGGTGAAAGAAATACTGACAAGGTCCTGATATTGATAAGGGGGTGGATAATGTGTGTGTGTGCTTGGCCATCATCAAGTGGTGTTTCAAACTGGACGTGCCACGATGATGACAGCTCAGTTCACAACAACAAAACACACAGATCACTTGGTCTTGTCAATGGGACAATAAGTCAACTTTTTAAAAGGAAACTTTCCCAGGGACTGCTGAGGTGGGAGCAGTCCAGGCCATCGTCCAGCTCCTCACATTGGGAGCAATAGAAGCAGAGTGTCCCATATCGTTCCTCTTCCTAGCATGGAGTCAAGCTATTATAGCTGATATTTCATCGTTCCCAAGAAGGATGGGGGTTATGTCCTATTTTAGATGTGCGCCTGTTAAATCGATCAGTAGGGAAGCTCAAATTCAAGATACTCACTCTCAAGCAGATCGAGTCACAAATCAGATCCTGAGGACTGGTTTGTCACGATAGATTTAAAGGACACGTACTTCCACATCTCCATCCTTCCGCAACACTGGAAGTTCCTGAGGTTCGCTTTTGGGGGCGAAGTGTACCAATATCGTGTTCTTCCATTCAGTCTTGCTTTATCTCCCTGCACATTCACGAAGTGCATGGACTAGTCCTGCTGCTAGTCCCACTGTGATTCACATCGTATAAGTATATAGACGATTGGTTGATTCTAGCTGAATCGGAGCAGCAAGCGGTTCGGCATCGAGATGTCGTCCTCGCTCACATCAGGACATTGGGTTTGAGGCTGAAAGCCAAGAAAAGTGTGCTATCTCCACCACAGAGGACCTCTTTTCTGGGGGTGTTATGGGATTCGGTTACGATATGGGCACATCTGTCTCCTGCCTGCATCACTTCGATTCTCTCAGCCATAAAACAGGTGAAGCTTCAGAGACTGCAGCGTCCAACGTTATACCTTGCGGCCTGCTGTACATGAGACCGTTATAGTGGTGGCTCAGGACCAAGGGGTTCTCCCCAAGGAGAAACTCACTTGTCACACGCTATTGCCTCAGTGCTCTAGTCATGTGGGAGGGAACTTTGGTTTCTGTACCAAGGACCTGTGTTGCCAGCTCTTTGTCATAGTGTAATGCTAATGACAGATGCTTCCCTCACAGGTTGGGGGGCGATCATGAGTGGTCGTCCAGCGCTGGGTCTGTGGCAGGACCATTATCTTTCATGGCACATAAATTGCCTGAGAAATGTTGGGGGTGTTTCAGGCTCTGAAACACTTCCTCCCAGACCTGAGAGGCCATCATGTTCTTGTCTGGTCCGACAACACATCGGTGGTCTACTACATAAACCATCAGGGGGGGTCTTTGCCAAGAGAGGGTTTGCCGGGACAGGGTCAGTCTACTGTTGGTAGGCCCGAATATGGATTGCGGACCTAGTGTCTCTCCTTGACCCCTCTCCTCTGGAGATTCCGATCAGGGAGGGACCTTCTCTGTCAGACGAATAGGTTGATCCTTCACCCCCGCTCAGAACTGTGGAAACAGTGGGCTTGGCCTCTTGAGGGGGCCCAGCTCATAAGTGCAGGCCTCTCAACCAAGGTTGTTGAGACCATCCTCCACTCCAGAGCTCCATCCACGAGGAAGTTATATGCCTTGAAGTGGAAATGATTCACTTCTTGGTGTGGATATATCACCAGCTGAACCCGAGTTAACTGTCTGGTGGGTGCAGTTCTGGAGTTTCTGCAGGAGCACTTCTCCACAGGGCTATCCCCCCTCCACACTAAAGGTGTCTGTGGCGGCACTAGCTTTTTACCACGTCCCTTTGAGTGCAGTCTCTTAGGGAAAAACCAGCAGTTCGCACGAGGGTGCCGACCTGGGATCTGGCCATCATATTAGAAGGTCTCTCCCTAGCTCCTTTCGAGCCTATTGAAGAGGTTCCTGAGAAGTTATTCAATTTAAAATGAGTGGTACCCGGTGGAGTCTCCTACTGTTGTAGCCCATCCACCTCAAGGTTGTGAGTGTGGCTTCAGAAATGCTTTGCTGCACACCTCGGTTGTAATGAGTTGTTATTTCGGTCAAAGTTGCTCTTCTATCAGCTTGAATCAGTTCGGCCTCTATCATCAACAAGGCATTTTCGCCACAGGACTGCCGCATACTGGATGTTTTTCCCTTTTCATACCATTCTTTGTAAACCCTAGAAATGGTTGTGTGTGAAAATCCCAGTAACTGAGCAGATTGTGAAATACTCAGGACTGACCCGTCTGGCACACCAACAACCATGCCACGGACAAAATTGCTTAAATCACCTTTCTTTCCCATGCTGACATTCAGTTTGGAGTTCAGGAGATTGTCTTGACCAGGACCACACTTCTAAATGCATTGAATCAACTGCCATGTGATTGGTTGATTAAATAATTGCATTAATGAGAAATTGAACAGGTGTATAATAATCCTTTAGGTGAGTGTACAGTATGTTATAAGAAACAGAAAGTGTATTTTGACCTTGCATGCACACTGTAAAAAATGATGCAGGTGGGTGTTAAATACAACCTGTGCAAATCAGTTATATTTTACTTAAGATATATTAGTTAGCAAGTAAAATATATAAAAATGGGTACATTCTAACTACACTACCTATTTATTAACAGTAATATCTGGATCATTAAAAATGAGTAAAACATACCCTAATATATTAGTTCAGTCATTGCAAATTGCGCATGCGTCAACTTCAACGTCCAGGCGGGAATCGCGGAATTCAAATTCAACGTCTTCAGAAGAACCACGAAGTGTTGAGCTCCAGGTAAGATGTTTTTTGTTGTTTTTTATCATGTTGATATCATATAACCCAAATATTAACTTATTTATTGGTAAGATTCATCAAAAGATTTGTAATTTGCTCGCTTATCTTGTCGGTGCCACAGCCAAGCTGACAGGTTCGAATTTGAGGTTGGTCGATTTAGCTTTGATAGTGGAGTAACGTTAACGTTATACTGGGTCTTATACCGGCAAATGCGAGTAAAAATCTACATTGATTAAAATATTAGCTGCCATTAGTGTCATGCACATTGCTGAAATTAGTGAACAGCTTAGCGAAGGTGCAGGCAGCTGTATGATAAGGGTTTGTTCACGCCAGACAGGTGCGTTCCATTCGACCGTAAGTGGACTGCGAAGTGGACTTCACAGGGTATTTCGCCATCTCAAGTGAGATTCCAATTCGAAGGGAACGAACATGTTCAGTTCGAAGGGCACTGCAAATAAGGGAACATCGATACATCACTTCACAGGAAGTCAGTGAAGTCCACTTCAACTGATATACCGTGTTCAGGGAGTAGGGAGCAGTGAACACTGCGTAGGGACCCTGTCGAATGGAACGCACGTTTTTATTTGATATACGGTTCACGATGTCCTGAGGTGATCAAGGCCGAGAAAATAATAACAATAGCAGTAAAGCTGTTAATAAGGCATGCTGGACAATTAATGTTACATTTTCTTGCATTTATATGATGATCTGCAGTGTTCTGTGTTAGAATGGATCAAATCAAGATCCATGTAATTGTATTATTGTTATTATACGGATTTATATGATCATTAATGTGTCCATTTCAGTGGGGTTCATTAATGTACGTTAACGTTAATGTATGTTAAACTGGTTTTGGTTCTATAATGGGCATTATTTTACAAATCATGAGTTATGTTAATATATTTGTGCGTCTGTGCGTGTGTTTTCGTATGCATTGGTTGGCGCGTTATAAATATCCTGCTTTACAAATAACTTAGTTAAGTTCAAGTTCGCATATCTGTATAATTGTTTCTCAGTGCATACAGTAGCCTATACGTTAACTTAAGTATATCAGCCCCAGAGCACACAGGAGTAAGTTAACGTTAAGTCCGCATCATTCTTAATTTTTTTTTTATATTGTTTTACATTTATATTTATATCTGTACTGTTTTGTCTCTATGGACTAATACATTGTTATGTTCCTTTTGTGATCATTAGTATATAAATTCATTGAGTTATGTTAGGCCTAGGCTATGTGTTTTTTATGTTAGTGAACTTCGGTTTGCAGATTGCAAATTGCTAATTGCTAATTCGGTTTGCTAATTGTTTTATTATGGGATACTGGGGTCAAGAATTCAAGTATTTCTTTAGATTTTTTTACCTGTTGAATTTGAAGTGCTGATTAATACAGAAACCCTGCTTTGTCTTGAAATAATTAAATGATGTGAATAAAAAAGACAACTGTTTTGGAACAACATGTTGTTAATATGCTTAAACTAACTTGAAAGGGATGCTAATTTGAAAAATGATATGCTTTTTCTTTTTAACAGGAGGACGAACTTGAGGGTCACACAAACCAAATAATGAAAGTTTTGGTGATTCATAATTCCACAGCCGAGGAGGACCCATCAGATGTGTTGGTTGTTGTTATAGAGGGCAACAAAGTACTGACTTTTTTTATTTTACTCATTTTTAACTATACCTTTAATTAATGTTTTATTTTTTTTATTTTTTTTAAATGAAATGTTTTTATCCATAGTATTTGGTCAATAAAGAGTAATTTGACCAATAAATTACTGTGTCCTGTGTCTGGCCATTTTTAGGTAAATTTAACCATCTCTGAATAAGTAATGTTTAATTATTTCTATTCACTTATTATTATTAATAATAATTAAGTAGATTAACTGTTTTCTGCTAATAATAGAGTAATTATTACTCAATTTGTATAAGTAATTAGCTGTGTAATGTATTGAGAAAATATTAGGTAGACTTTACCTAATTTCGTTTAGTATATCATAGCTGTTAAAGTCAGGTACTCCTTATTTAAAAATATAGAATGAAATCTACCCAAATAAAATGAGTGCAAATTGTTACCTCACTTTTATTGAGTAGATTCTATAGGTTTGTTTTTACAGTGCATAAACCTACTGTAAGATACCTTTAAAATAGCATAATAATACTTTAAGACAATATTCAGAACTATTCAGAGTCAATGATACAAGAGCAGGATATGAGATATGATGTTAATTAAATAATACAAAATAAAGACAAGCTATAAAAAAAAAACCCGAGGGGGAAACAAGAGAGGTTTTAGGCAACAGGTACCACACGGAAACATTGAAAACAAACCAGTACATGACTACAAACAAAGGGAGGCTAAATAGGGAGCAGGACAGGTTGGACGAATTAACCATTAATCATATAGCAAGATGGGAGGGGCTAGACAATAGACAGGAGAGCACATGGCACAGAGGAAACACATGACAAGCCATGTGCTCACAATAAACAGAACTACACAAGCACATGACAAACAGGGAATGTCAGAAGCTCTGTCACCCTCTGATAAAATCAGACAGAAGTGACAAAACCCTGACAAAGACTAAGATAAATCCTCTACCCAATCATCCTAATATTGCCAGTATGCTTCCTTACAACTTGTTCTTACTGTTGTGTTTGCGAAATTCAATAAAAAAGAAAGCAATGATTGGTGTCATTATGCTTTGACAAAATACAGTGCAGAGATAATTTCAGAATGAGACTCTGGCCTCTCTGGCAACTTCCTGTGAAAGGAAATGATTGATCTAAAGAGCTGCAAACAGCAACCCAGTTCATCCTCTCAACTCAAATGATCCATTAATGATTTTGTAACCTTTCTTTTACTTAATATGTAAAAAACTAAAATGATAAAGAAATTGATTTTCACAGATAACAGTGTGTACATGATGAAATTATGTATTTGAAAACAAATTGTGTATAACACATAATTTAACTAACAAAGATTTAAGCTTCAGGATCCACTTTACCTTCATTCATTATGTGTGTACAATGAATGTAATCTTTATACCAAAGGGCCATTTTGAAAGCAAAAAAATAAAAATAAATAAATAAATAAATAAAATAACCCAAGTAACAGTTTATCCTACATTACTCCAGCTGGCATTACTATGACATTACACTGCCGACATAGCACTGTGGAGGAACTGTGATTGGTCAGACTAATGGCAGTGTTAGCAAAGCTGTGAATTGTTAGGCAGTTAGCAAAATATTGTTCTGTTACTAATTTGATCGTATACATTGTTGACATGACCCCTTTTTCTCCAATAAAACAAAAGAAGATACTTGAAAAAATATGATTAAATGATTGTGCTGAGTTATGGAAATACAAAAACTATAAAGACATAATAGAAAGTATGGATGAAAGTATCCAATAAGAAACAAAGTCACACTGTGGAAAAAAAAAAAAAATCGATACATGGTTAAAAAATATATTACAGAGAAAGAGAAGAAGAGAGAGATGCAGTCATGATATCAAGCATAGGTTAACTGACACAGACGTGATGTTGGTCACTGAAGCTCATCTTGGTACACTGCCAAACCATGCGATGAGCCCCCTTCACCCACAGCAGCCACAAGAGCTCTCACATTACGTCAGAGCGATATCTCGGACCCTAATCCCAGCACACAACCCAGGCTCCTCTCTTGCTATTTATCACTCGCTCCACAAGACCAATTTGTTGTGGTAGGCCATCATCTTGAAGTCCCGATCTTGTTACATGAACTTGGATTTAGCTCAACTGAATGTTTTGGGCTGGATCCAGACTGGTTATGGTAAGCAACATGAACATCAGAGCAAAGTAAAAATAAATAAATAAAAAGATTGTATCACAAAGTTCACCATCAGGGCCGTAGCTAGAGGATTCGGGGCCCCCTGAAAAAATATTGATGTGGGCCCCTCCACCAATATCGTATGTATATGTGTATATATATATATAGAAGATGTTGTTGTAAAACCTTTATTTTATAAGTTAACTGTTTATATAAAATAATAATAAAACCAATTTAAAAAAAGTAATATTCATTTCCCCCATTAGTCTGTTATAATTCATAAATTAAAAAGTAAACATTTAGAAATTGACAAGAATGCAGTCTAATTTAAAAAAAAACATTTAGTGTCTTATTTTTTTATTAAAGATAATACGGAACTGGTAATATTATTAAATAAAGCGAATACATTTTTTCATCCAAGTGCAGTGTGTTGTATTCGTGTTTACTTGATGTATTAAATATAAATCAGCCAGCAGGTCAGATGCATAATGCAATGCGTTTTGACTTTTGTAATTTTTGCTTTTAAACTATTATTTACAGGGCTCCAGACTAACTTTTCCACAACTTTCTCAGTAGTCATTATATAGATCAGCTGTTTCACCATCAGTGTGCAATGCGCGTAGGGTTGGGTATCTGGTTGGGTTTTATTCGATACCAGTACCTACTCGGTATTTTTTAAACGGTTCCGGTGCCTAAACGGTTCTTGAAACGGTACTTAAGAAAACGAAACCGCACACACTTTGTCAAAAAAAATAAAATAATACCCCTTTATTTACAGGGCCAAACTGGACACAATATTAACTTACAATATAAATACAAGTAACATATGGTAATAATAAATAAAACCAATATAAAATAAAAGTTCATATTTACATAATATCAAATAAAACAATATTATATCAAACAATGTAATTATACTGGAGATTAATATGATTACTACTACCAGGGTAATATAATATCAACATGGCTACAGGTTCCCATGTTTTGTCTGCTTTAACTAGTCATGTTATTTTGTCATTTACTAGTTAAGCTCTTAGCCAGTTTGATATTTCGTTCCCACTGCGTCTTATGCGCAGCTTTGAGTAAACATATGAAAGAGAACGTCCCTTTGTAACCCATGTTCTCTGAATAGGGAACGAGACGCTGCATTCGCTGCCAAATATCTCGCGCTGCTTTTCGGCAGAGAACTCAAGAGCAGATGATGCGCGCGCTGCTTTCGGCAGAGAACTCAAGAGCAGATGATGCGCGCGCTAATATAATATGACGACGTGAGCGTCAAGGCGGCGCGAATGGTGATTCTATATCCATAGACAATCGTTATTCTGACGCGTAATTTTACACGTGAAATGCAGCCAAACATTTCACATGTACATTCACGTGTGTTTAATCCCCTCACATATCAGAACGTATCAGCTGACGTTTCGGGAGTCTCCCGCATATTGATAACGGCTCCCGGATGATCGCAAATTAGTTAAAATCTCCCGGAATCTAGTGCGAGCGAGTAATCGCGCGTGCGAGGCAGATCAGACAGTGCTTCAATAAACCTTATAGTGCGCCCACGTCGGAGAGGGAGAGGGAGGCAGCAAGAGACTGCGTATGTGCGCCTCATGCCACCGCATGCCACAGACTCAGGCATCGAAATCAGGCACCGAAATTTTCATTCTGATTCGGTCTGGTTACTGACCGCTTACGTCAGAACCGGTTCCCTATTAGAACCGAGTTTCGGTACTCAACCCCAAATGCGCGTGACGTCTACGTTCGTCAATTAATAAACTGCACGTGTCTTGCGGGAGAACACTGTAGCCGGAGCTACTTCTCTCCATTAATGTCTATGGCGAGTCACGCAGGCACTGGGCAACTCCGCATCCAAGTCGAACCCGGGATAAAATAGTGCGAATATAAACACTTATTATAGGCGTACCGTAGTGATTCAGGATAAGTCAAAAACACGGTTTGGAAAATGGATTCATGATGTAGTCATATACACCAAGGATGACTTGAGGGTTCATGTTGAACATAAGTTACGGACTGCAGCAGCGGATACAACAGCGTTCTGGTGCGCGAGCGTCCACTCGCACATATGCGACCACATAAAATTTTAACTCGCACAGTAGCTAATCATTCGGTCGATTGTGGCGCGCACCGATAATAAAAAAATGACTGTACACGGCAGACTGTAGACCGAAGTTTTCAAATTCCCAGTGAAATATCCATACATAACCAGTCTTTAAGAACGTCTTGATCGACTGGGATACAACCACCACTCTCCTGGCCTCGTCTTTTTTGGTACCTGATTTATGTTTTCTTTTCCCCGACATTGTCAGTCAGTCAGTCTCCTGCTCTCCCACCAAGTTCATCGTTAACTTCAGGCTGCCGCCTCAACTCGGATTGGTTCTGTTCACAAGCTGGGATGGGACTTACAATTTTATTGGGTCCAACTGATGTTTGTCACTGACTCTGACTGAATAATTAATAAATACTTTAGGTCGGACTAAACCATTTTTATGGAGGTAAGAGAAGCAGATATTTGGAAAAAATATTTAACCAAATGTAACGTTTTTGTGGTTTTCATTTAAATCTCAGGCATACAACTAATATAAATATTATTTTTACAACAAATAGTATAACTTAAATAGTATAACTGTTGGATTTTGTGGGGCCCCCTGGTCAGTGGGGGCCCCAATAATTGTCACCACCTTTCACCCCACGAGCGACGGCCCTGTTCACCCTCTAAAGTGTTCCAATAAAGGACTGAAAACTGACTGTACATGATTTTAGATCTTCCATCTGATTAATATCCACATTTGTTACATGAATGGACAATATTATACAGTAGGGTCTAAAGTCTAGGACCTCTAGGGATTTTATACTTTGAAGGGATAACTCACCCAAAAATGAATATTCTGTCATATTTATTCATCTTCATATGTCGTACCAAACACATAAGATTTTAGTTAATCTTTCAAACACAAAATCAAGATTTTCAATCAAACATGAGAGATTTATGTCCCTTCATTGAATGTCCAGATAACCAAAACTTTATGAAACAAGGACATAAAGGCATTGTAAGATGAATGCATCAAACAGTTTAAAGGCATGGTGAAATAAAACAGTTTTATTCAAGTCTTGTGAAGGAATGTGACTAATTTATATGACGAACAGATTTAATTTAGGTTTTTATTCACATTTTATCAAATAGACATGGTATTTACCATATGGTATGTGCTATGCATGTGTGCAGTCATTGTTTAGATGTAAATAAGCCTCATGTTTGATAAAAAAAAACCTACAGGCACTGTAAAAAATATTTACATGATTTGTTATCACAACATTTTTTTTCTATTATCAAATCAACTTATTTATAATTTATGTGGTTAAGAATACATAATAGTTTCTGTTGATTAAACCAATCTCGCTCATTATATTAACTACATTTTTCAATGAACTTAAAATTTTAAGGCAACCAGGTTTCTTACTTTTTTAAGTTAAACCAACAATCATATTTTTACTGTGTATGCACTATATATATAACACTCACCGGCCACTTTATTAGGTACCCCATGCTAGTAACGGGTTGGACCCCTTTTGCCTTCAGAACTGCCTCAATTCTTCGTGGCATAGATTCAACAAGGTGCTGGAAGCATTCCTCAGGGAGTTTGGTCCATATTGACATGATGGCATCACACAGTTGCTGCAGATTTGTCGGCTGCACATCCATGATGCGAATCTCCTGTTCCACCACATCCCAAAGATGCTCTATTGGATTGAGATCTGGTGACTGCGGAGGCCATTTGAGTACAGCGAACTCATTGTCATGTTCAAGAAACCAGTCTGAGATGATTCCAGCTTTATGACATGGCACATTATCCTGCTGAAAGTAGCCATCAGAAGTTGGGTACATTGTGGTCATAAAGGGATGGACATGGTCAGCAACAATACTCAGGTAGGCTGTGGCGTTGCAACGATGCTCAATTGGTACCAAGGGGCCCAAAGAGTGCCAAGAAAATATTCCCCACACCATGACACCACCACCACCAGCCTGAACCGTTAATACAAGGCAGGATGGATCCATGCTTTCATGTTGTAGACGCCAAATTCTGACCCTACCATCCGAATGTCGCAGCAGAAATCGAGACTCATCAGACCAGGCAACGTTTTTCCAATCTTCTATTGTCCAATTTCGATGAGCTTGTGCAAATTGTAGCCTCAGTTTCCTGTTCTTAGCTGAAAGGAGTGGCACCCGGTGTGGTCTTCTGCTGCTGTAGCCCATCTGCCTCAAAGTTCCACGTACTGTGCGTTCAGAGATGCTCTTCTGCCCACCTTGGTTGTAACGGGTGGTTATTTGAGTCACTGTTGCCCTTCTATCAGCTCGAACCAGTCTGGCCATTCTCCTCTGACCTCTGGCATCAACAAGGCATTTCCGCCCACAGAACTGCCGCTCACTGGATGTTTTTTCTTTTCGGACCATTCTCTGTAAACCCTAGAGATGGTTGTGCGTGAAAATCCCAGTAGATTAGCAGTTTCTGAAATACTCAGACCAGCCCTTCTGGCACCAACAATCATGCCACGTTCAAAGTCACTCAAATCACTTTCTTCCCCATACTGATGCTCGGTTTGAACTGCAGGAGATTGTCTTGACCATGTCTACATGCCTAAATGCACTGAGTTGCCGCCATGTGATTGGCTGCTTAGAAATTAAGTGTTAACGAGCAGTTGGACAGGTGTACCTAATAAAGTGGCCGGTGAGTGTATATATATATATATATATATATATATATATATATATATATATATATATATGCAAAACAATCTGCATTGTAGCTGTATTGTAGGGTTTTTTTTTTCCATGCTACCTTTGTGTTTGGTGGTGCCGAGCTAATCACAGTCACCCGGTGATAAAGATCTTTCAGCCACTGAATGGACAAGGCAAGATTGCTACAGTAAGTCGGGTGAGTCAACCTCGACTTAAACCTTAACCCAGTCTACATGACTGACCTCTACAGTATAACTATTTGTGTCACAAGATTATCGACTGTGGGATGTGGTTTCACTGTGGTCAACGCTTATGCTTCTGAGAATGTTATCACAGAGTTCTTTCCAATGCATTGTAATATTTTCTCACAAAGAAAAAAAGAGAGAGAAAAATATTGCTCAAATATTGGCCTTTCTTTCTAGCTCAGGTACATCACAGGATATGTCCTGGTTTCCACCAGAGCATGGGACACAAGGACCAAGAGACAGAGCAAAAAAACGGCCCCTTTTGAAAGTAAACAGATACATAATTGTGAAAACAAGGAAGAAGTAGGCATCTGGAACATGTGGGCATTCCTGGAATGCTGGAGCATCAGGACAAAGAGCTCCAGTGATGGCGGTCCTGGTCTGATGGTTGGGATTCAGCTACTGGACTGTTGCGCAGAGGAAAAAAATACCATATTGTGAATGGAGAATTTTTCTCACAGTGAAAAGGGTCAAAGGATTCTAAATGCCCCTTCTTTGGCTGCCCTTTCTCTGCATGGGTGTCGTGGGGGCAGGCAGGCCAACATTCTTAGCTTCTTTTGTGATCTTTTACATGAACACTTGATATTGTCAATGAACTACATATCTGCTATATGAGCAGCCCTACATATGGGAAGAAAATTAGATTAGACAAATATTTTAGCATGTTCAGTACAAACAATGTAATTGTAAAGTGAAAATCACTATGCCTGTCTCGCAGAGAAAAGCATAGGAGTGTAGGAAAAAGCCCTTGTGGAAGTGAATACTTTGAAGGGCGTAGACCATGCACAAAGAAATATGTCAGTGCCTTGTAAAATGTAAAAAAAAAGAAAAAAAAGGCAAAATGACCTGCTTGAATAGGGCTTGGGCGTCGTGACGTCATTACTGACGTGGCGGCCATGTTGGAGGCTTACGCGCATGTAAACATACAGCAAGTCGAACGAGGAGAAGCAGCAGAGTTGGGAGTCTTCTGGGAGTCTTCTTCATAAAATAATTACTGTTCACTTTTAATTTAGAATTACCCCATGGATACCATTCCCTTCCTGTAGAGCAGGGAGCAGGGACACAAATCCATTTCGTCATTTGGAGGGGAAGAGGAAGCAGATGAAGTCAAGATACAATTAACTCCAGAGCTCAAAAGGGACAGATCCTGTAGGCTACTGCTAGTAAATCCATATGCAACACCTGTACTTTTGCTTGGGGATAGTGACAACAACAACTTTAACATTACCACCTTCAAAAATGTGTTACTTATTCATAACCATCAAAAACTCTGTCCAAACTTTATCTAGTGTTTAATGGATTGTCTTTTATAATATAATAAAATATGCTTTATTTCTCTCCATTTCATTTCTTTGGTCAATAAACATGATGGTTTATGTGATTAGTGGACACATTAATAACGGTCAGTCACTATCAGCTTCCCCTACCCATTGACAGATTTTCCCTATGTCCACCTCCTCCCCAATCCACTCCAAGCCAACCTATTAAACACTTTCTCATTAACACGCATCAAGAGTGAACAGCATTAATCTCCACCAAGTCTAATGGGACCAGGCATAAGACAATCAAGTAAATGAGTCTTGTTTCAGTACAGGAGTGCTGAGATGGTCTGCGGGTGGACACTTCTGCCAGTGTGTGCACTTCTGCTCTGCAGAATCATCCCTTAGCCCAAATTCTCACTCTTTTTCTTTTTTAAATTAACACTTTATATTATCAATGGACTACTTATTTGCTATATAAGCAGTCATACACATGGGAGATATTTAATTCTGCAAATATTCACACACATACATTTTTATGAATTATTGCTGTATTGTCTCTTTTCAAGGCCTAATGACTTGGTTAACTCTCTTCTGTCTGCATAGATAGATGCCTTCTATTCAGAATAAAAACTCATAAATTAGTGATTCTAAATGTTCTGCAAAGACAGTATATCTGTGAACACTCACACACGCCACACACTAATAACCAACCAAGCCAACCAAGACTAATCATTTGCTGTTGATTCCTAGTAAACTTCATGCTAAGCTAATAATTAAATACTCCAATGACTACAGGAAACACAACACACACAAATATTGATTATGTATTTTTAACTGTTTCTGTATATTGTAGAATAATTTATATATCGTTGCTATTGGAAAGAAACATTTTATATCCAAAACGTTTCACTCTGCCATTAGAACAGCAGCATATGAGGCAGTATAACATTACGTTTTCATCAATTTTCTTCTGCCATTTGGCCAAAATTTCATGTTATAAAAGATGCTTCGGGGTAGGCTATTTAAAAGTTATTTGGGTATAACTCAATGACAAATGCTTGATTAAGAGGCCGGGGTTCTCTTACGAGAGGTTCTCTTGTTTTGCTTAAGCTAGCATACGCTATGGGAAAAAATAATCTTTTCTGAGAAATTTAAGCCAAAAAATATCCAAATTTTTGTATCCATTGTCAACGCAGTGCAGCAGCTGCAGACCATGAGTGGGCTAGCTAGCGAGCTCATTGGTTGCTCTGCAGCAACTGCTGCAGCCTGCAAACTCGCCTGAACTTCGACCAATGAGTGGCGGGGAACCTTATAAGCAGTGTTGGGCAGTAGTTAACTACATGTAGCTTAGCTACCAACTTAACTACATTTTCAGTAGCTTGGCAGTAGCTCAGTTGCTTTTTAAACAGTGTAGCTTTTCCAGTAGCTAACTAATTTTTGCAGCAAGTAGCGGTGTAGCCGTGAGCAAAAGCTATATTGCTACATTGTCGAGCCTGCGCGAATCAGCGCGATGCAAGGATATTCTTCTTCTTGTTAGATTACAAACTCATTTTTTGCCATTACCGCCACCTGTTGTTTAATGACACATATTGCGGCTAACGCTTTACTGGCCTACAGAAGTGGGTTGACACACCCATATAATGATTATATAGCAAGACGTGACGGCAGATTTGGAGGATGGAGAGACAGCTAACGTTAATTACCCATGGCCTTATTTGTCCAAGTTCAATCAGTATTTTTGAGAAAATGTTCTACATGCAATTTACATTGGATATATATTTCGTTCTTGCAATGTTGTAGGCTATTTGTTGCACTTTTGACAAACAGTCAGAGATATTTTAGTGTTGTGTGTAATAAAACAATACTCTTTGAAATCGGAATTGCATTGCCTTGTTTTAAACACTAAATATTTTACTTAAAACATTCCTCAGACACTTATTCAGTTATTTATAATATACATTGTTCATTGTTCAAAAAGCAAAAGTAGTTTCAATGTAGTTAGCTACTTTTTGATTGTAACTTGTAGTGTAGCTAACTACTTTTCTAAACGGGTAGCTTGACTGTAGTTAAACTACTTTAACTTACGAGTAGCTTGTAGCTTGTCAAACTACAGTTTCAGAGTAGCTTCCCCAACACTGCTTATAAGTGGGAATATGTGTATACATATAATATATAAATGAGGCCAGCAAGAGTGCAGGCCAGTGTGTGTGTATACATAAGCACATAGTGGGAAGATAAGACAGAGTGGCAATTCCGGTAGATTGTGTCCCATCAGTGCAGCTCACCAGGAGAGCTGTAGCGTACGAGACCGCTAGTAATTTAGCCTGCAAGGCGGGCACTTCCAGATTGTAAAATCTGACAAAGGTGGAGGGGAAGCCCATCCCGTTGCCACACATGCTCAGAGGGCATGACAGGTCTTTTGATGCGTATGCGGCTGCAATAGCATCAACTATCCATCTGGACAGTGTCTGTTTTGAGGCGGCGAGACGTTTAGTGTGGCCGCCAAACGAAAAGCTGTTCAGAACGTCTGAAAGGGGCAGCACGTGTAGAGTACAATCTCAGTGCTCTAACTGGGCAGAGGAGATTGGCGTCAGATTCACTATCGGATGCTGGCAGATCCGATGAGAAATCACTTGAGCCCTGAATGGGGTACCAATTACTTTGGGGACATAGCCATGTCTAGGCTTTAAAACGACTTTAGAGTCATTAGGTCCGAACTTGAGACACGCAGCGCTGACCTAAAGCGTGTGAAGGTCTCCTGCACGTTCAACTGACAACAGTGCAGTCAGGCACTGTCATCAGTTAAAGGAGATATAAAGGAAACAAACAGGAGATATAAAGGGTGTTAAATATTTGTTCTGTGTATATGTTCTGTATCCCTGTGTTGTGTTTGTTAAATTTTACTGTTTAGAAGATTGATGCACCTTTAAATCACTTTAGAAATGCTTTACAAGGCTTGAATAGTCACTTTAGATGAGCTCACAAAATAGTTAACTGACCACCACTAAATGCTTTATAACTACCTTACTACATTTACTTATACGTTCTAAGTGATCTTATGAATGACTGACAACTCCTAAATAACTGGTTTGTAAATAATGCTATACTTCATTTAGAAATTATTAATTGATCATTAACAAAGTATGAAAATACAATTATTAAACGCATCATATGCTTATAAATTAAGAAAAAAGCATTTATAGCTGTATTTATAAACTTCTTATTAATGTCTATTAATGCTTTATGAATGATAAATTAACTATTTACTCATGGTTAACAAATACAATGATGCATTGCTGCCACATACATATTATTTTTCCCTCAATTATGTCGTAATAACGAGATCTTATGTCGATAATAACGAGATCTTATGTCGACATAAATATCTCGTTTTAACGAAATAAATATCTCGCTTTAACGACATAAATATCGCGTTATAACGACATAATATATCGTTATTTCGACATAATAAGGGGACATTATAATATGCATTAAGCTACATTTAGCGTTCTTATAATGAGTTTCTATGTGAGGAAAATGCTTAAACGCTTTGCGTTCATATTCTG
Source organism: Hybognathus amarus (assembly GCA_030378365.1). Lineage (NCBI taxonomy): Eukaryota > Metazoa > Chordata > Actinopteri > Cypriniformes > Leuciscidae > Hybognathus > Hybognathus amarus. The sequence continues at coordinate 148,652 of JAQIUQ010000219.1, forward strand.
GACGTAGCTATCTGATTTTTGTAGTATACTTTTTTATGATTTTAGTATTAATAATGCACACACTTATCCGTGAACTTAATAAATGTATGTTTTTATTAGGCTACTATATCCAAACAAATTGCTTTCAGTTGTGTGCAAAATTCAGAATTTAACGAATGTGCAGCGATTTGTACAAATAGAGAGTGTTTGTGTATAAAATACATTTGTTTTATTTTGTATTAGTGATAATTTGCGCGTCCCTTTATTGGGACATTCTAAAACACTTAACGTTAATAAAAGGCTTAACGTGGCTTACTGTACTAAGACAGTAATATTAAAAGACCAAACTCAGTAAACATCATATTAATAAGCTATACTTTGTGTTGTGAAAAAAAAAATCATGAGCACAGAATTTGAACGCATTAATATGATGTTTACTGAGTTTCATCTTTTAATATTAATGTCTTAGTACAGTAAGCCACGTTAAGCCTTTTTAATGTTAAGCGTTTTAGAATGTCCCAACATAACTACAATGCGTTCTTTAATTCCCGGTCTTGAAATGAATACAAACCTTAACATAACGGACAGTGTTCAAACCACAGTAAATAATCATACTAATAAAGTAGGCTATATGTACAAATCTGCTGAGCTCAGAATATAAACTCAACGCGTTTAATTACACACTGTTAGAAATTTCTTGTAATTTTACAGGAAATTCCTGGCAACTAGTTGCCGTGAATTTATTGTAAACCGTATACAGGACTGCTATTGTAAAATTAACTACAACAATTTCCTGTAATTTCACAGGAAGAATACTGTAAATATTACAGCAAAATTATATTTTTACGGCAATTCAGTTGCCAGGAATTTCCTGTAATTTCACAGGACAGAATATTGTAAATATTACAATTAAATGTTGTAACTTGGATAAATGTCCTCTTTCAGACTTCTGCAAATAAAAACAAAAACTTTTTTTATTTTTTAAATATAATTTTATTTTCTCTTAACTGATAAACACAATGCACAAACATTTTTTCTCTGCCCTGCTGCCCGTCTGGGGATGCCGCAAAAAGCTCTAAAAACAGGGGGGGGAACACTTATCAGGTAACATTTAAGACATGGCATAACCATGACATGAAACATTAAAGGGATAGTTCACTTTGAAATCAATTTTTTATATGTTTTAGCTTACCTCAAGGGCATCCAAGATGTAGGTGTCTTTGTTTCCACAGTATTTTCAATTTTGATATTTTTCGGTCAAACCGTTCTTGTCTGTCAGTCATATAATGCAGGTCTATGGTCACCACCCCTTGAGCAAGCACAGAGAAGTCCAGATTAAACATGATTTAATGACTCGTAAATGTAAGTACACATTGATGGCCTAAGACACGAAACGAGTGGTTTGTGTGAGAAAACGAACAGTATTTATATCGTTTTTACCTCTTGTTGCCACAGCCACAAAGCGCCCGCGCCCTCAGATCACTTTGACGTGGCTGTGGTAACAAGAGGTAAAAACAATATAAACACTGTTCGTTTTCGTCGTTGCTTATGGAGGTATATTTGATTTAAATCCACTGAATGCCTGTGACAGTGTGTTTTGTAGTTGTAGAGAAAAGCCACGCACGTGTATCAGTAAATTTGAAGTCAAAGAGAGAAATATTTTAAGAGTTGCAAACTTGTAAACATTTTTTTCTCTCCAACAAACAGAACACAACAGTTACACCTTCTCAAATTCATCATGGCAGGTTCACAAATCCTATTCTAGAAATAACATATTAAGAAACTTGTACGCTCACATTTTTGATACAGTTGCTGCAGTAATATGGTGTGAAATGCATTTACACACCCAAATCAAGAAATGTAAAGTCACAGAGAAATTGTTGCACATCTGCAAATCAGCATGTGAATTTATCCAATGAGAGTTGCAACCTTGAAGAATATTTCTTGTATATGTGTACTGCTCATTTTAGATCACGCGATCATTTCTCAGAGCAGGTTTAATGGATTATTTAAAAAAGGAAAATGTAGTTTTATAAAATATATTGTTTATAAAATACAATTGTGCATTTCATTTCATAGAAGTATATGAACTTTATGAAATGATGCACAATTGTATTTTAAGTTCGCTTAAAATTCATTGGATAAATTCACATACTGATTTGAGCATGTGCAACATTTCTCCACAACATTTCTTGATGTGTGTGTGTAATGTGTGGCTTTTCTCTACTACAAATTGCACTGTCACATGTGTTCAGTTGATTTAAATCAAATATACCTCCATAATTGCTATATTCCTTTTCATGATAGTGCCATGTTTAAACTTACCTCTGAAGGAATTCAAGTGTGCTTGCAGCTTCTGCCAGATATTGCAAGTTGAAGACAAAGTAGGCAGCGAAGACTGCTGCCAGTCAATGCAGGAGGTTACAATGGCGCCCATCACACATGCTCTATCCACGGACATATTCCATGTGTCTGCACCACGTAGTATCTCTCCTGAAACCCATTAACAATATGATAACTAAAAGCTGCACAACTATTGCCACTTACATGAATTCAGTAAGGTTCAAGAGGAGAAAGACTTGCACACCTTTAATTTGAACATTATTACCTCCTTTGACCCCCGCACCCTCTATCAACAACTCAAAGAAATATATTTTTTTAACAGTCCTCCCTCAACCACATGAATTCATTAAAGAATTAACTTCTACAAAATAAGGGAAGATTATACCTGGTACAACTAATCGAGGTGTGCTTGGCAGGGTGACAGCTCTCTCAATATTGGCAGCCATGGCAGAGGGCTGGAGAAAACAAAAAAAACATTAACAAAGTTAACCAGTGTCCATAGCAAAGGATGGGGCTGGTGATTGATTTCTGGTAATTAACAATTTCAAAATAGCAGGACAGAGATGGGAGGGAGGGAATGGTTAATTTATGTATGTGCACTGCAAGTTATACTCACATCAGACATAAGCATCCCCCTCCTTGAAGTGAGCACGCATGCACATGATGGAGCAGATATCTTTGTTGCCACTCTCTTCATTGTAAGCTTCCAGAACCTTCTGGTATCTGGCAGCTTCTCCTGGATAGGAATTCAGTCAGCTCACTGAAATGCAAGAACAGGCCCTTAGTCAATGACGCGCATTACGTCAATAACAGGACAAATACATACAAAGAAACATAACTACTTGTATAGGTAGTTTATATAGAGGAGTAGCTCACTTAAAAAAAAAAAAAAAACTTGCTAATTTACTCACCCCCATGTCATCCAAGATATCTATGTCATTCTTTCTTCAGTCGAAAAGAAATTAAGGTTTTTTATGAAAACATTCCAGGATTTTTCTCTATATAATGGACTTCAATGGGAACCAAACAGTTAAATGTCCAAAAGACAGTTTCAGTGCAAACTGTTCAAAAGGCTTTAAACGATTTCAGAAGATGAATAAGGGTCTTATCAAGCGAAACGATCACTCATTTAAAAAAAAAAGTTTAAGTTTTATAAGCTCAAATGGTCACCTTGCTCTGTTATGGTTAGGGTGTGATGCACGTTCGTGACTCTCCTATCAAAATGAACGAATCTTGTTGAATGAACCAAATGACACGATAAAAAGATTTGTTCACTTTGATAAACGAGTTCAAACAGAAGAGTGTCACGAACGAACGCTCAACACAGAACAGAGCAAGGCGACCATTTGAGCTAATAAAACTTACTTTTTTTAAATGAGTGACTGTTTCGCTTGATAAGACCCTGATTCATCGTCGTTTAAAGCCCTTTGAACAGTTTGCACTGAAACTGTCTTTTGGACCTTGAACCATTTGGTTTCCATTGAAGTCCATTATATATAGAAAAATCCTTGTTTTCATCAAAAAACTTAATTTCTTTCGACTGAAGAAAGAATGACATGGACATCTTGGATGACATTGGGTGAGTAAATTATCAGCAAAAGTTTTTTTTTTTAAAAAAGTGAACTACTCCTTTAAGTTTAAAACCTTTCTCTGACAACATATCACCACAAAAACAAGTAAAACAGACCGCAGAGCAGACCTCACTCTCACTCGATTGCACTCAATATATTTCTCTCGTGTTCACCCTCACCACTCTCTGCATAACGTTAACGGTTTAAACGAACAACAATAAACAAATGTTGTGTACTGAGCAATTTAAGATCGCGACTCTTGTCCTTTTTACAGTCTATGCTCTTGTCCCATGTAGCTTCATTCGGTGATTGAAACAATTATTAACATTAATTTAAGTTTTACAGTATATAGAACCGACATTGAACGCTCCGAGCGAGCTTGTAGCTTTTTCATGGCATGAAACGGTAAATAATCAAACCAGTGGAAGCCGTAACTTATCTTACATCATGCAATATCCCAGGCAAGCGCGCACCGCGCCCAGTCGGAAAGCAGACAGCCGCGCCAATGCTACCGCGGGCTTGTTTTTACACATTCGAATATTAATTTTCACCTTCGAAATTCTGTTTTTAAAACTATTTAGAATATTCGTTGACAGCCCTAAATGACTTTCAAGCTAGCTAGCCAATCCATCCAAACAGTGAAAGAACCATGTTGACGTTAACTTACTTCAGGCAGATTAAAATAGCATCAATTTGTGAAGAACAAGGTTGCAAATATTAGCAATTATCAGTACAAAACGTTACCTGATTTCAGTGGACTGATGGAAGAGACGCGTTAATAACGTTAGTTAACTTTATCATAAAATCACCCAAGTTAACTTTATTCCAATGTTAAACAAGGGGACAGCTGACGTTATGTTAGCTAATCAAAGCAGATGAAACCGTCACCATCCACTCAGATAAGCAGAACTAATAACGTTGTATTTACGATATAAATATCCATATGTAAGTTAACGTTAAGGGTAACGTTAACAGTAAATTGCATAACGTAAGGATAACGAATCGGTTACCTGACGTAACCTCGGTTCTCTCTAGATGAGGGAACGAGTATTGCGTAAGCTAGCTTACGCTGACGGGAAAGATTCATCTTTTCTGAGAAGTTGAAGCCAAAAAATTATCCTATAATTTTGTATCCAATGTCAACGCAGTTCACTGCAGCAGACCATGAGCGGGCTAGCTAGCAGCTCATTGGTTCGCTCAGGGAGAACTGCTACAGCCTATGAGGGAACTCGGTTGAACTCGTGACCAATGAGAAGCAGACACGCTCTCATTGCGTCAGAGCCCGCCAAACGGAGTGGCCCGAGTCTATAAATAAGTGACCCTTATAAGTGGGAAATTAATGTACGTGACATAAAAAGGGCCAGCAAGCGGGCCGGTGATAGTGTAGTACATAAGCACATGAGGGAAGAACAGCGGCACGCCGGTTGTATGAGTGTGACTCCCAATAGTGCAGCTCAACATAAGAGCTGAAGCATACTAGGCTGCTAGTAGCTTTGCCTGCAAGGTAAAATCTGACAAGGTGGAAGGGGAAGCCCCTCCCGCTGCCACGCATATGTCTGAATGGAAAAGCCGCTGGACCATGCCCACGGTGAGGCCATGCCTCTGGTGGAATGAGCCCTGATGCCCAGAGGGCATGACAGGTCTTTTGATGCATTAGCAGAAGCAATAGCGTCCACAATTCAATTAGGATGAGCGTCTGTTTCGAGGTGGCCAGACCCTTGGTGCGCTCACCGAACGAAACAAAAAACTGCTCAGAGCGTCTGAACGCGGCAGCGCGTGTAGTGTACGTGTAGTCTCAGAGTCCGAACCGGACAAAGGAGATTGGCGTCACATTCGTTATCGGATGGGTAGAGCCGATAGGGAAAAACCTGATCCCTGAACGGGGTACCAATCGCTTTGGGGACATATCCATGTCTAGGTTTGAGGAAGACTATGTAGTCATTGGCAAACAGAAACGGTTTATAGCGAGAGGTATTTTAGGTCCACAGACTCTAACGGTTCGAACGGGGGGGGCTTCCATAGCTTCGAGAACTATAGAAAGATCCCAATTGGAACCGAAGGGGGCGCGGAAGGTTCATCCTTCTAGCTCCCCAGAGGAAGCGGATGACTAGCTCGTCTTTGCCCAGAGACTGAGCGCGTCGGGGTTCAGCGAACTCCGCGACAGCTGCCACGTAAACCTTGAGAGTGGATGGGGACCTGCCCTTATCCAGCATCTCCTGAAGGAAGACAAGCAAAGACGACACGTCGCACCGCTGAGGGTCTAGGTTTTTGTCGGTGCACCCTTTTTGAGACACAGACCATTTTGACGCATAGAGCTTCCTAGTAGAAGCCGCTCTGGCGTTCATGATCGTGTTTAACTCTCCCCCGGGTGATCAGCATCAGATAGTTGTTGATCACCCGTGCATGAAGCACCCAGTGCTTAGGGTGGGGATGCCAGATCGTGCCGCGAGCTTGAGAGAGGAGATCTGCTCTGACTGGAATGGGCCACGGGGCTGTCTGCGACAGCTGAGTGAGGTCCGGGAACCAAGTCTGACTCTCCCAACGCGGGGCTATGAGGAGCACCGAGTGGCGTGTTTCCCTGATCCTCTGTAAAACCTGTGGTAACAGGGAGACCGGAGGGAAAGCCTAAAGCGGGCGGCTGGCCACTCCTGGGCTCAGCGCGTCCTCGCTCTTGAGAAAAGTATTGGGCAGTGAGCGTTCTCCTCTGACGCGAAGAGATCCACCTCTGCTCTGCCGAATATCCGCCACAGTTTCTGGACTGATTGAACGTGCAGGGACCATTCTCCCGGAAGGATGAGGTTCCTGGACAGTCTGTCTGGGCAGTCATTCAGGTGGCCCGGCACGTGCGTCGCTCTTAGCGAGAGTAGGTGGCTCTGGGACCAAACTAAAATGCATTTCGTCATCAGGAAGGGGTTCCTGGATCTGACACCGCCCTGACGGTTGAAATAGGAGACTATGGCTGCATTGTCTGAGCGGATCAATGCGTGGTGACCCGAATGCGCGGGAGGAAAGCGGAGCGAGTTCTCGACCGCGATCATCTCCAGACAGATTATGAGTAGAGAGCTCTCTTGAACTGACCAGTGGCCAGAGGCCGGTGAGCCCTCGCAGACCGCACCCCAACCTGAGTTGGATGCATCTGTCGAAAAGACTTATAGGCGAGAGACGGTTCCCATGGTAACGCCCCGCTGAAACCATTCTGCCACTGTCCATGGGTGCAGAGCCGAGATACAGGTCTGCGTAACTTTGATCAGCTGGCGGCCCGTGGTCCACGCACGGTGAGACACACGGCTCTTCAACCAAAGCTGAAGGGGGCGCATGCGCAGTAGACCCAGCTGAAGTACTGCGGAGGCTGAGGCCATGTAACCCAGCGCCTTCTGAAAAGTTTTCAGAGGTGTGAGGGTGTCCATCTGACAGGATGCGGCGAGACGCTGAACACGGCGCGCGCGCTGTGTAGATGAGCGAGCCGTCATAGCCACTGAGTCTAGATCTATTCCCAGGAAGGAAATCGTCTGATAGGGCTGAAGCGAGCTCTTTGTCCAGTTGACAGAGAGACCCAAGGTGTTCAGATGGTCGAGGAGGACTGTACGAAGAGACAGTAGCTCCGTCTGTGATTGTGCCAAAATCAGCCAGTCGTCCAAATAGTTCAAAATTCGCAGCCCCTGGCTCCGCAGGGGGCGAGCGCCGTATCCATGCACTTCGTGAACGTACAGGGTGCTAAAGATAGGCCGAACAGGAGGACTGTTTGTTGCTTCTAAAATCACTGTAGTTTCGGGCCGCGCCCGAAAGCGTGGAGGGCGGCGACAGAACTGTAACAGATAGCCGTATTTTATTGTGCTTAGCACCCATGGGGAAATTCCCGGGATAGCTTCCCACGCTAGAAGTGTGACACTAGCGGGTGACTGGCTATATCGGCCTGATTGTTGCACATAGCGGGCTGGACACAGTGTGTGGGCACGCTAGAATGTTTAGGCAACGGGACCTACACTCAAGGGGGAAGTGTCCGCTTTTTGAGAGTGGGCTCTGACAGAGGTACAGGGAGTGTGGTGCTTTGTGTATGGGCGAACACAGGATGTGGGCGCATATTCTACACAAAAGGCGTGTGTATACAACACATGTATGTATGTGTATACACATAGCGGGCTGAGCACGTGTGTGAGCGCGCTTACAGTGTGAGCGTGGTACAGGTGTGGTGTTTGTGTGTAGGAGTGAACACTGAACTGTGGGCACATATACTACACTTATAGCATGTTTGGTGTAAGCCAGGCATTCTGCACTTATGCCTGATTGCGTTTTAGCCTGATACAGGCTGCACAAGTGACGCGCGCAAGTGCGTGATAGAAACCTGAGCGCTGTAAGCGGCAGAGCCTATATATAGCCTGAAAGGCTGCACTTGTGGTGCGCGCGGGGTCGCGTGCATGTAGAGACGTGAGCGCTGCAAGCGGGCACGAGACTGCAGCGGGCACAAGTGTGGTGCTTGAGTATAGGAGTGAACACTGAACTGTGGGCACATATACTACACTTATAGTATGTTTGGTGTAAACCAGACATTATGCACTTATGCCTGATTACATTTTCGCCTGATACAGGCTGCACAGGTGACGCGCGCGCAAGTGCGTGATGGAAACCTGAGCGCTGTAAGCTGCAGAGACTAAATATAGCCTGACGCGCGCGGGGTCGCGTGCATGTAGAGACGTGAGCGCTGCGAGCGGGCACGAGACTGAAGAGGCTGGGATGCACGCGACCTGGCCGTGTAATAGAGCGGGCAGAAAGAAGATGTGAGCACGGACGTGGGCACATCTGTTACAGATAACACTCAAGCGGCATAGCCAGCTAAGAGAGTGGGCTCTGTTAGACACGGGGTGTGCTTGAACAGCATTGGCGTCAATCGAATCTGTCGGCGTTACTGCAGGCGTTCATGTAATAACAGGCTCGTTGCTGCAAAATAGACAATTTGGCCGCTAGAACGAGGAAGAGAAACGTTAGAGAGGTGGGTGCTAACCGGCCTCGGCGGGCTAAAAACACACTCGTTTCTCATGTCGCCGCTGACGCATGTGCACGGGAGAGCGCGGCCGCTTTCTGAAACGTAGCCGCGAGCTCAGAGCTGCATACAATTATCTGCAAGAACCGGACACGGGTCTCTCTGGCGCGAGGAGCTTTGTATTTTACCACTGAGCCACAGCAGTAAGACACAATAAGCTGAAAAGCGCGAGCAGATAAGGGGGCGTGTTAGTGGCGAACAGGTCCAGCCTCGGCGAGACCAACAGTAACACAAACCCATTCACGGTGAAGCTATGCACGGGGGCGTTTATGGCCGCTCGAACGAGGAAAGAGAAACGTTAGAGGGATGCTGACCGGCCTCGGCGGGTTAAAAACACACTCGTTTCTCATGTCGTGCAAAAAAATTATCTGCAAGAGCCGGATTCGAACACGGGTCTCTCTGGCGCAAAAGTTTTGTGTTTTACCACTGAGCCACAGCAGTAAGACACAAGCACAGGAGCGCGAGCAGATAAGAGGGCGTGATGGTGGCGAAGAGGACCAGCCTCGGCGGGACTAAACACCATTGATAAACCCATTTTCGAGTGAAGCTATGCGTGGGGGCAAGCTAGCTCTCTTGTAAAGTAAAGAAAGCTAGCCGCGGTCGGCACAGCTGTCAGCGGCTCGTCCCACATACAGCGCGGGACTCCGGCGCTGAGAGGGGAGCGGCATGAGGTGTGCGAGGCATCTTTAAAAAGACGCTCGCTGCTCTTTTGTGAAAATACACAACACAAGCAAAATACAAATGTAAGGATACGTCGCCGGATGGCGTTAGCTTGCAGGATGGCTGAAGGTGGCGAAGACGGCCGGCTTCCTCAGACTCTGTCCACACGCTCGCTAAGAGATGCCTTCTCGACGGCGACGCGGCTTCTCTCGGAGATCAGCAGGTGCGTATAGCCTAGCTGAAGAGATGAAAATCGGAAAACAGCGGGAAACTCGCTCTATCTATAGACTCGGGCCACTCCGTTTGGCGGGGCTCTGACGCAATGAGAGCGTGTCTGCTTCTCATTGGTCACGAGGTTCAACCGAGTTCCCTCATAGGCTGTAGCAGTTCTCCCTGAGCGAACCAATGAGCTGCTAGCTAGCCCGCTCATGGTCTGCTGCAGTGAACTGCGCGTTGACATTGGATACAAAATTATAGGATAATTTTTTGGCTTCAACTTTCTCAGAAAAGATGAATCTT
>JAQIUQ010000220.1:0-2500 GCA_030378365.1 Hybognathus amarus
TGTGTGTGTAGTGTGTGAATTGAGTGTGTGTGATGTGAGTGTGGGGTGTGTGTGTAGTGTGTGAATTGAGTGTGTGTGATGTGAGTGTGTGGTGTGTGTGTGTGTGTGTGTGTGTGTGTGTGTGTAGTGTGTGAATTGAGCGTGTGTGATGTGTGTGTAGTGTGTGAGATACAGTGTGTGTGATGTGAGTGTGGGGTGTGTGGTGTGTGTGTGTGTGTAGTGTGTGAATTGAGTGTGTGTGATGTGAGTGTGTGTGTGTAGTGTGTGAATTGAGTGTGTGATGTGAGTGTCTGGGGTGTGTGTGTTAGGGCTGTCAACTTTAGTCGTTTAGTCGACTAATCAGTCGATATCGTCTTGGTCGACTGAAATTCTTATTGGTTCGACCAGTCGCATTTTTTTTTTTTTTTTGCCAATAGAAATACATTTTCAATGATTTACTCCCTGATATTTATTCCTTTATAAAGCAGTTATTTATTACTGTATTCTAAATATAATTAGCCTATGTTTTATCCCCAACTTTAAATGCTTTTAGGCTATTTCTTGTAACTGCGCCACAGTTTAGCGCACACACATAACACACTCGGGAACCGCACCTACTGGCTGCGCTGCTGCTCGCGCTCAGTAAGGGATGTACTGGTAGGTGGTTTTGCTGTATTCATTCAGTTCACGCTACTTTAGTCGACAGAATGTCCAAGAAATCTAAATCTTTTGTCTGGCTACATGTTTGTGGAGGTAGGCGACGGTGGCGACCGCGTTGCTCCATTATGAGCGTGCACATCGCGTGCCTATTTGAAATCAAACTTGAGCGCGCAAAGACGTGAGCAGCTCTTTTAACGGCTTTATCATACTGACTCAATAGATTGTTTTCTTAATAGGTTTTTATCTGTACACTTGACTCATTTGAAAGTAGCCTAAATAATGTAACAAAACGAAATTAAACTTATATGCTATCTTACAACACAGCCTAGATTTCAGATAGTTTTTTAGGCTATTTTGTCTGTTGTTTTAAGACGCCTAACAGATCGGCTGGACAAAAGTTAACCCATAGCTTTGTAAGTAAAGAAGAATACAGCCTGTATAAACGAGAGCTTTTGTTAGGATTTTTCATTATGTGGCAGATAGCAGTTATATTATTTTGTAGCGTGTGGTGTGATCAGGTGCGCGACTTGTGACTGTCACTATAGACCAAGGACAGAGCTCCTCACTTGCAGTTAAACAAATCACTTAATTTTCAAAGAATTGTATTATTATTATAGTTTTATTTATTTTCGATGTTTTTTCGTTGTTGTTTTATAAATGCTCTATGACAATTGTTTAAAAAATGTTCAATCAAAACATCCGTTTTTTTGTTTGTTTTTTTTCTTTTAGTCGACTAATCGTCGCGCAGGACAAGACCTTGGTCGACTAAGGATTTCTTTGGTTGATTACAGCCCTAGTGTGTGTGTGTGTGTGTGTGTGTAGTGTGTGAATTGAGTGTGTGTGATGTGAGTGTGGGGTGTGTGGTGTGTGTGTGTAGTGTGTGAATTGAGTGTGTGTGTGTGTGAGTGTGTGAGTGTGGTGTGTGTGTGTGTGTGTAGTGTGTGAATTGAGTGTGTGTGATGTGAGTGTGTGTGTGTGTGTGTGTAGTGTGTGAATGTGAGTGTGTGTGATGTGAGTGTGGGGTGTGTAGTGTGCGTGTGTGTGTGTACTGTGTGAGTGTGAGTGAGTGTGATGTGAGTGTGTGTGGTGTGTGTGTGTGTGTGTGTGTGTGTAGTGTGTGAATTGAGTGTGTGTGATGTGAGTGTGGGGTGTGTGGTGTGTGTGTAGTGTGTGAATTGAGTGTGTTGTGTGTAGTGTGTGAATTGAGTGTGTGTGATGTGAGTGTGTGGTGTGTGGTGTGCGTGTGTGTGTGTGGTGTGTGTGTGTGTGTGTAGTGTGTGAATTGAGTGTGTGTGATGTGAGTGTGGGGTGTGTAGTGTGCGTGTGTGTGTGTGTGTGTGGGTGTGTAGTGTGTGAATTGAGTGTGTGTGATGTGAGTGTGGGGTGTGGTGTGTGTGTGTGTGTGTAGTGTGTGAATTGAGTGTGTGTGTGTGTAGTGTGTGAATTGAGTGTGTGTGATGTGAGTGTGTGTGTGTAGTGTGTGAATTGAGTGTGTGATGTGAGTGTGGGGTGTGTGTGTGTGTGTGTGTGTGTGTAGTGTGTGAATTGAGTGTGTGTGATGTGAGTGTGAGGTGTGTGGTGTGTGTGTGTGTGTGTGTGTAGTGTGTGAATTGAGTGTGTGTGATGTGAGTGTGTGGTGTGTGGTGTGTGTGTGTGTGTGTAGTGTGTGAATTGAGTGTGTGTGATGTGAGTGTGTGTGTGTGTAGTGTGTGAATTGAGTGTGTGATGTGAGTGTGTGGTGTAGTGTGTGAATTGAGTGTGTGTGATGTGAGTGTGTGTGTAGTGTGTGAATTGAGTGTGTGTGTGTGTGTGGGGTGTGTAGTGTGTGAATTGAGTGAGTGTGATGTGAGTGTGTGGTGTG
>JAQIUQ010000220.1:12500-30438 GCA_030378365.1 Hybognathus amarus
CTTTATATACCACAAAACCCTGAAATTTTACCATACACAGTGTATCCCTGATTTCGCGAGTGTCGCCCTGTAGCCAGGTCCCGGTATTACACCCGCGTCATCAAAAATTTGCATGTTTTACACAAGTGTATGCTTCGAGGCCTGTGATTGGACAGATCGGTACCGGTAGGCGGGAAATTGCGAAAACAAAATGGCGCCAGTGGGCGGAGCTTCATTCAGCTTCAGCATAGTCTTTATAACAAGCAACTTAATGCAAAATACTAATTATTTAAGTATTTTTGTCTGTAATTTATTAATTGTGGATTAAATATATCATAAATAAATAAATAAAACCCTGTTTATTTTATGATAAGTAAGACGTAAGTTAACTTAATCAGGTCACGGGGACGTCGTCACGGTCACTTCCTGTTTGGACGGGAGGAAAACTCTGCACCTGAAAAGACATCTCTGGACCCGATGAAGGCAACTGTTATGTGTCAGGTAAGTTATAATGTTGTTTTATTGCTTCTCTAATAGCACGTGGGTCCGTTTGGCTTGTTTGTGGCTCTTTGCTGCTCGTTTTACAGTTAGAAAGCAGCTAGCGCGTGATGCTAACGGAGCTAGCGGACTTATAAGTTAGTGATTCTGTTTACAGACCGACATTAGGGAATCAGCGATGTTTGTCATTTTAAACTCGTTTTAGATTGCACTTTAATTGTAACTGCTTCCTTTAATGATCACATAAAATAGTCTAGCCATCATAATAACGCGTTGTCATGACTACAGTCTGTGTTTTTTGTCCCCAGTACAGTATCCTGACATGCTACTGTTACATATTACTACAGTTATGCTTACATTAAGAAACAACTATGTGCTCTTATCACTCCTGGCTATAATTCAATATACTCTGAATATTAATATAACTGTCAGTCTGATTAATTGCTATTGCCTGTAATTTATCAATTGTGAATGCAATTTATGAATGAATAGTTATCTTCAATTAACATATTCCTTAAATATCATATAATAATGTATGAAAATAACTTGAATATCGTTTACCATAATTTATCAATTTATTTAAAACAAACTTGTTGAATAATATGTCAATAGGTCAGGATCTCCAGGGCAGATTCAGCCATCATTATAAAGCTGAGTTCAGTGTTTCCATGCTTAAGTGACACTGTTTAATAACAGTGCTGTGTCAGGTACATGATATGTTATTTACAGTGATGATTTTACTTGTTTTATTATTAAAGGATAAAAATGACCTAATGTAATAGACAGGCACGATATTGCAAAAAACTGATATTGCAATATTTTTTTTCTACAATATATAATGCAATATATAAAAAGCAATTTCTACAAATGACTTAAATAGCTCTATTTGGAAATAATTAATCATTCTAGAATGATTGGTATGATTTTGTTGGGGTTTGTATCTGCATAGAAAATAATAAATGGCAAGCATAGATAAAAAATGTAACAAAGATGTGAAATAATCAGTGGCTCATATTTTCCAGGTAAGTCTAACAACATTTAGGTACTGAAATTGAGTAAATAACTGTAAAATAACACTGCATCGTATTTAGGTTATGCATGTATAGCCTGACTCACAGATAGGTATGAATGATAAAGCAATATATTGTGCAGCCCTGCAGATTAATGTTCATGGCTTTAATGCATCACATTGCATGCATGTTCCTTACAGTATGTCAGGTTGTGTGTAGCTTTACACCAGGTCTATGAGGACACCGTTTTATGAGGACATCATAAGAACATGTTCCTGATGTTTGACTTGACTGGAGAATCTCAGTGTGTGTTGTGTAAGTTTGACAGAATCCTGGTCTATGAGGACACAGTTTTACCAGGACACACATATGGAATAGTAGGATCGATACTGATATACTGACCCATAATTCACAGCTGAATTCGAATATTGGCGAATACCAATATCAAAAACTATTTGTGCTTGTCAGATTAAATGTAATCATTGAAGAAGTTAAAAAATAGTAATTATTATTATTTGTCTTTTTATATATATATATATATATATATTTTTGCTCTTCTTTCTTTTTTTCAGATGATAACTGATAAGAATCAGATAAAACCTGAGCAACTCTAAAGGTATCCATGAAGTTACTGTAATAATTGAGTTATTCCTTAAGAATAGAACAGATTTCAGTTCCTCAGAAACAGATTGTTTGCCACAGTTATTAGTCACTGAATTATGATTGTGTGTATAAGAAGTGAGTCATGATCACGTACTGTATTTCTAGCACAGGCGCAACGTCTTGTATCACTCTCATACATACACATACTTGAACTCAGGGTGCCGTCCAAATGTTTCTAGTTGCCAGTGTCCCGGTAAAGCTGCTGTCCTCATAGACCAGACTTCTGTCAAACTTACACAACACACTCAGTAAAGTCAAACATCAGGAACATGTTCTTATGTCTTCATAAAACTCTGTCCACATAGACCTGACTCAAACTTACACAACACACTGAGATTCTTCAGTCAAGTCAAACATCAGGAACATCTCATCTTATGATGTCCTCATAAAAATGGTGTAAGACACGTGACATTCTTTAATGAAAACACATGTAATGTGATGCATAAAAGGCAAGCTATTAACATTACCTTGGCTAACATTTAAATATTGAAATGTTTTGTAATCTTGTATATTATCTCAAATCAATATTTCATGTGGAAATAAGTATTGATGGGTAGCTGTGTATCGGGACCCTGATTATTAATAACTGGCTGACTGTACATTATCCCTTATATATTCCATATATTATGATTTTTTTAAACTCTTAGGTGAAGTGTTTCTGTATGTAACGCTTTATTTCATATTTTCAGATGAGCCATAAGACCCAGTTGTCCTCAGGCAGTGATGATTATGTGCTCTGACTGTGGGACTAGACGAGGTAAGTGAGAGCTGTGCTGGAAGAGAATGAGCAACGCATTCGCATTCTTTATCGTCATATAGAACGCTATATGACAAAACGGCGCTATACTACGCACATGGCATCCGATATCGTTAATATAACACGCTGTGATGGTTAGGTTTAGGTGTGGGGTAGGGTAGGGTAGTCTCATATTACGCTAAAGGATTTATTGGATTTATTACGCCTTGGGTTCGCGTGTTATATTAACGAAAAGGGTGCTATGTGCATAGTATAGCGCCGTTTTGTCATATAGCGTTCTATATGATGATAAAGGATGAGAACGAGCTCGAATGAGCAAACGAAGCAGACACATTGTGAGATCTAGTGTTCACATATTTACACCAGTGTTTCATGTCTACTTGTATGTTTTGTAGACTCCCAGTGAGGTTGATCGCTCCACTCTCGAAATCAACACTGTCCCAGTCAGAAGTCAGAGATGAACAGAAGGTATTGTTTGTTTGTTTTTTCTTTTTGGAAATCAAATTAGGGATACACAGATATGAACATTTGGGCCGAGTTCGATAACTGATCATTCTTTATATTTGAAAGCCGAGATCTGATATATTGGCAGATCAATCTAAATCCAAAATTTTATATACTTTGAAAAGCCTAATTACAAAAACGAAACGATCATCATTAAAAGCCAATGTCCCAAACACTTCAACATGAAACAAACAAATACAGTACAGTAGCCTAGTTTGAACCAGTGTGGGTTTAATTAACTTTAAAATTAATTTTACATTTATATTTCCATTCACTTTCTTGAAAAAATGGCAACAATAAGGTTTATTATTAATCTTGTTAGTATTAGTTAACATTAACTAACAATGAACAATAGTTCTACGGGATTTATTAATCTTTCTTAAAGAGCCATTAAACGCCAAACCAAATTTTCTGAGATTTTAACAGTGGTGTGTTTGTGTTGAACTCCATTGAAGACAATGTTAGCATCTGTTAGATTTAATAGTAGGGTTAAAATGGTTAAATTTGAGGGTTTTTTTCCGTTTTTTCGTCTTCCGGTTTTAAAATCTTCATCATGGCAGTGCAGTGTTAGTGCGTTGATGACGGAGAAACATCTCCGAGTGTTGTTCTTTGCTCGGGTTTTAACAAAAGGAAACGTTCAAATCTCTTAAAACCATAGACAGTAAAAGAAATGGACACAGTGACCACATATATTTCAACAGAGAAAACTGAAGCCCTTTAGAAGCATCACTTCCTGATGGCTGAACGACTGCGCAGGCTCAAATTGAGCTTGATGACCGAGATGAGACTTGAGCAACCTAGTAGCGGTGCCAAGAAAAATCTGAATCATTCCCTTGCGAATCTTGCAGAGCCGGAGAGCGCGAGGAAGAGCTGTCCATGAGCTCGCAACAGGAGCAACTCTACAGCTCTCTACAGCCTCCACGTCCCCCGAATGCCTGAGCTTCTCCTCCACTCTATACGGTAATTTCTCTACTGTGCGACAGAGAGTCTCGTGTTATGACGCAATCGTTAGCCTATTTTTATAACAACAGCTTCTAAATTGGCCATAACGTAAGATACAAAGTAATGGGGCCTTATATACATTGTCATGTTTCTTTAGAAATAAATAATGGACAAATGGAGTCTTTGGACGTCTCCGATGTAAAGTTATTCGCTGTCACCAAAATGAATGGGAGTCAATGGAATGCTAACAGTAGGTAAAATTCTGCTACAATGGCGGCTCCCGCGAGGCTTCAGTTTCCGGCTGATGGATTACCCGCTTGCTTAAAACAGACGCGATAGCTGATTCAAACCATTAGAACGAGTGATTTTTCACGGTGGCATCCATCTTTGTAATGTACAAAATCTGCTTCACTGTCTCTGTGCTGTCCTCATCGTGTAAAGCCCTCCCCAATGTTTCTGATAAATGCCTCGATTTTGACGGATTAGAAATAGGCTTGAATGAGGTCTTTGCCAGACTTAATTATAGAGCAAATCTAAATTTGCCGAAAGTTGTCTGGGTTTGCCCAGGCTACTCCGCACGCACAATAAGGGAATGATTTTACTCAAACCATATTGTTGATGAAAAATGATACAGAACAAAAAAAGTACTAGTTATGAATAATAACGCATCAGTGTTTTAATCAATAAAATCAATAACGCATATGTCTCCAACATATTGGAGTTTTTAATATTAAACATTTGAATATTACAGTAAACATCTTTAATATTTCTGTTTTAAATAACATTGTGTTCGAGCTGTGCACGCTAAAGCTGAAGAGCTGAAGGAACACCCATAAACTAAAGCTTTATTAGATGGTTTTACAGAACCTCAACAGAACACAGCCTATATATGATTAATTAGATATTTATACAAAATCATGCACAGATTAACTTGAGCAAAGTTAC
The DNA here is from genome assembly GCA_030378365.1 of Hybognathus amarus. Classification (NCBI taxonomy): domain Eukaryota; kingdom Metazoa; phylum Chordata; class Actinopteri; order Cypriniformes; family Leuciscidae; genus Hybognathus; species Hybognathus amarus. The sequence continues at coordinate 17,799 of JAQIUQ010000220.1, forward strand.
ATAGTGAAACTCCTGTTGTGGATGAAACAGCAGCTAAACCCAAAGAATTCACAAAGTTTTTAATGCAGTAGTTTGCTCATTATAATGTTATGTATATATATGACAGTCCCAATCATAGTTATTATTGTTCTGCTTTGCTGTTTGAGCGCGTGTGCTAAAGGAGATGATCACCGCTAGGCCTACAGTGAAGCGCTTTACTGCAGCGATCATTTACTCAGCCAAATGATTTCTATATATCACAAAATAAAAGAGATTTGTGATTCTAACAGTTCACAACCATCATGGGGAACAGCGCACATCTGAAGCTGAAGGACATAATCCATTATTCATCAGTGTTAATCAACCTAATTTTCCTATCGAATTGACAATGATAACATTAAAAGTGTATTTTCCAATACTGATATGGAGTCTGATATATCATGCATCTCTGATTGGTTATGACCATATATCTATAGGGTTTTAACTATATATAGATTACAACTTACATATGTCACCCTGTTTTAAATCTTAAGTCCCTAGTCATCTCATTAATTTGATCACTATTAATACTAAGTGGTTTGAAATGTACCATCATACCTGAATTTGAAATTGTTTTAATCTTATGTTTTATGACCGTGATCAGTCAGTGTTGATGGAGTCAAGTATCTGTGCTGCTTCATTTGGAGAATCTCTGAGTCCTTTAGTAGTATGTTTATTTTTTCTTTCTTTACCTTGCTTTCAGATGAGCCTTGAGAAGGACCAATCATCATTGGAGGGTCAAGAGTCAAGACTGCGTTGAGATGGTAATAAAAAGAGCATTGCATCATTTTAGAAATTGCTAGTCTAGTAAGATCTTTATCACATCATCATTTTTTACACCTGAGGTCTGTACCATGATGCTGATCATCAACTTTCTCTGTCAACTCAGGCTTTGATCCTGAGTTTAGGTGTGACATCAGTAGCGAACAGCCAATCACATGCCGAGAAAGAGAAACTCATTCAAAACTGAAATTCATTTCTCGCGAGAGAATCAGCACAATTCACTTATTAAATAAAAGAATTAAAATATTAAGAATTTAAACAAATTTACACAACAAGAAGAAATTATCTGTATGAAAGAGGACAACTTGTCTTGTCACTGTATATCAGTGCAAGTAAAAGTTGTGAAGTTTTATAGCTTCATATTTTTATAGCTATAGCATTTTATAGCTTTATCTATTGATTCTAAAGTATATTTATATTACCTTTTATATATTTATTTATTTATTCATTTAAAATCTGCATAATAGTTGATGAACTAAAATTGTACATGTGTGATCGATTAAGGGAATAATAATTTCTAAATCATACAAATTTATTATTCTAAATAAACATTACTAAAAGCTAAATCAAAACGACAAAAGACTTTCATGGTGCCTTAAACCCAGGGTTGGCGCAAACTAAACTGAAACATAGCTGGCTTCATCAACCAGCTTCATGTTATAGGCCCCGGTTCATTTCATTGTCAAAACAACTCCATTTACACCTGGCCACATAAATGTGTTCGCAAAACGGATATAAATCCGATCATCAATTCCCAGGCTATATCAGATTTAAAGGTGTTCACGTCATTGAAAGCAACCACTATGAGCAGCATTTTATGTATCGTCAGCTAATTTTAAGATCAATAGGGAGAGAGTAGCATCAGCACTGGTAAAATCATCAAGATTACTCTGTTGATCATCTGCGACTTTAGTTTTCATTTGGTATTTTGTGCATCAGAATGGTGAAGAGATACTCAGCTACTCATCTGTAGTGATGCGTGTTGCAGAAGCGCTGTCATATCTCACTATAACATGTCATATAGCCTCTTAACTGTTTATTATTTGGCATTTTTCGGAGTCAAATTTATACAGTGTTACCATTTATTACCTTTACTCTAGTGTCCCACCACAGTTTGATCTAAATGAACCAAAAATATTTGTTGGTTTTTATTTTATATTATATCATATGTCTTTTAAATATTATTTATTTTTGTCAAAGCATCTCTCAAACAAACTAAAATCAATAGTACAACATGGCTTAGTGCCCTTATCAAAAGGCAAAAGACGATAAGTAAGTCTGTTGTGCTAAAGAACACACTTTACTCGCTCGATCAGCTCATGATCTGGCTTTTTCCACGCCTCGTTTCACAGGGAATGAATGTAGTGAACTCCATCTTTGCTTTGTGCCTTGAGTTTAACATGCATTTGGCACGCAACCAGCACCAGTTACACATTCGCATTATATCCAAATGTTTTGTGGTAATAAGATTTTTTAGATGCGTTTATACGTTTGTAGGATGCGTTTATAAACCTGTTTTCACTGAAACTGCAGGTTTCTGCCTGTATAACAGCTTGAGTGACGAAATTAAGAAAGTATTATAACCACCTATTGTAAAATATATGCATTATAAAATATACATTTTTCATTGACAGTATTGGTATATTACGGTCTTAGCAATAATTCTAATAATAGGCATCTTAGTGAAGTATTAAAGTTGTTATTAATATTATTATTAAACGGCCTAATTTGTCATGTTTCATAAATGACATCTGAATACAGGTTAAACTGAAGATGTTCTTGTTTTAAATGTCTCTTTTTCTCTAAGATGAGATCAGTGTCACGGTATCTGCTGCCAGTGATCCTGATGGAAGCGGTTCTGGAGGAGATGTTCCTGCTGGAGCTGCAGCGTCTCCAGTAATGTTGGTATGTGTCAACTAATGCTGGGTACACACCAAAATAATTTTTACATCTTATAAGATTTTCAAAATGTGATAGACCACAAACATGAGGCCAAAAATCCTAGATTTAACCGTTTTGCTCCTATAGTTTTGCTCCACACACAAACAGGTTTTTAACCAGAGTCTCGACTATGAACACAAAATCTCGTAAGAGTTCAGAATAAGCATGGCGGACGATATACTGGAAGAAATTGCGATAATAGGCTAGTTTTTGGAAAGGTTTTACACAACACGTTGAATATTAAATTCGTGCTGTTGCCACAAATCTAGCTGATCCTCCATCTCTGCTGTCCACATCAATTTCACTTTGTGCTGCGCCATGACTGCGTTTGTTATGCTTCCGTCTTCCATCATCTCGCTTTCTGATTGGGATTGGTTATGGGTGTCGAAATGAATCGTTTCTACGATGCATCGTGATGCAGACGAGGACGATTTGGTATTGGTTCAGTAATAGACCATAACCGGTTATAATGTACTGACGCTTTTCTGACGTCATTTATCGCGCTTGTGCTTTGTTGTGGTAGCAAACACTGGCAGAGGGAGGCGAGACCCCCCGAGTGCGAGTCAATAAAAATGCTCCAACTGCTTTAAAAGCCTACATCTGGCCACATTTGGCTTTTATGAACAACCCGGTAAGACCTGGAGGAGACGGGCGCTGTGTGTGCTCATGTCACGCACACATAGGTTATGCAGGATGTAATACCACTAACTTGATAAACCACGTTAGCCATGTTCACCCGAGCTGTTATTGCTTGCAGATTCACTGCTTTAGAGTAAAATGAGCTCCAATGTCACCCGAATCCACAGCCAAACACACATCATCCACACGCCTTAATAATGCTCTCTGACTTAAGTATCCGCACCCGATGGTCAAATTACAATTGTACGGTGTTACGCGTGATTATAAATGGATGACTTCAACAGCGGACTCGGCGACGGTTGATGCGTGCGTCTCTTGGGTAACATTATACACTGATGAATGAGTGCTGCTTTTAAATGAACATTTCTTTAAAACAAAATTGATTTGACAGAATTTCATTTTCTTAATGACATAACAGACTTTACTCCCTTGAAACTTAAACTGGAATGTCACTGTTTCTGTCACTGGGACTGTGAACGGGCACACATCACTTTTGAAGTGAAATTGAAAATTGATGCTGTGCATCGTAATGCGTAATCGTAATGTGCGTCGTATCGCGATATCGAATTGAACTGAATCGGTGACATGATAATCGTAATCGAACCAAACCGTGAGGCCAGTGTAGGTTCACACCCCTAGTACTGGTATTGTTTTGTTTCACCAAAGCATGCACACGTTTGTCCTCGGGGTTCCCGGCACAACAAGTTTGTGTTTATGGACATGTTTATTGTTATTTTAACCCAATATATATTGTAGTGCAATTTCACATTAGTATTTTCACCAAAGAAAATTGTTTTAAGCCAGTTATATACACTGAACACAATTATAAATGCAACTCTTTTGTTTCTGCCCTCATTTTTCATGTGCTGAACTCAAAGATCTGAGACTTTTTCTATGTACACAAAAGGCCATTTCTCTCAAATATTGTTCACAAATATGTGTTAGTGAGCACTTCTTCTTTGCCGAGATAATCCATCCACCTCACAGGTGTGTCTTAGGCTGGCCACAATAAAAGGCCGCTCTATAAAGTTTTGAGGGAGCGTGCGATTGGCATGCTAACTGCAGGAATGTCCACCAGAGCTTTTGGCCGTAAATTGAATGTTAATTTCTCTACCATTAGCCGTTTCCAAAGGTGTTTCAGAGAATTTTCCAGTACATCCAACCGGCCTCACAACCGCAGACCACGTGTAACCACATCAGCCCAGGACCTTCACATCCTGCCTCTTCTCCTACAAGACTGAGACCAGCCAACTGGACTGCTGCTGCAACAACAACCGGTTTGCATACCTGTCAGAAAGTGTCTCAGGGAAGCTCATCCGTATGCTCGTCGTCCTCATCGGGGTCTCGGCCGGACTGCAGTTCATCCTTCTAACCGACTTGAGTGGGCAAATTCTCACATTCAATGCCGTTGAGTTACACTTTAGAGAGCTGTTCTCTCCACGGATGAATCCCGGTTTTCACTGTACAGGACAGATGGCAGACACCATGTATGCCATCGTGTGGATGAGCGGTTTGCTGATGTCAACGTTGTGGATCGAGTGGCCCATGGTGGCGGGAGGGTTATGGAATGGGCAGGTGTATGTTATGGACAATGAACACAGGTGCATTTTATTGATGGCATTTTGAATGCACAGAGGTACCGTGACGAGATCCTGAGGCCCATTGTTGTGTCATTCATCCACGACCATCACCTCATGTTGCAGCATGTTAACGCTCGGCCCCATGTTCCTGGAAGCTGAAAACATCCCAGTTCTTGCATGGCCAGCATACTCAACGGATATGTGACCCATTGAGCATGTTTGGGATGCTCTGGATCGGCGTTTTAGACATGTGTTCCAGTTTCTGCCAATATCCAGCAAGTGGACCAACATTACACACGCCACAATCAACAACCTGATCAACTCTATGTGAAGGAGATTGTTGCACTGTGTGAGGCAAATGGTGATCACACCAGATACTGACTGGTTTTTGGACCCCCCAATACAGTAGAACTGCACATTTAAGAACAGCCTAATGTGGCCAGCCTAAGGCACACCTGTGCAGTAATCATCCTGTCTAATCAGTATCTTGATATGCCACACCTGTGAGGTGGATGGATTATCTCAGCAAAGGAGAAGTGCTCACTAACACCGATTTAGACGATTTGTGAACAATATTTGAGAGAAATGGCCTTTGTGTACATAGAAAAGTCTCAGATCTTTGAGTTAAGCTCATGAAAAATGGAGGCAGAAACAAATGTGTTGCGTCTATAATTGTGTTCAGTGTGTGTATATATATATATATATATATATATATATATATATATATATATATATATTAGGGCTGACTTCTAGTCAAGGATTCGATTCGGAAAGGTCTGATTCGACTATGAACATTATAGTCGAATAGTACACGGCCAGTTCAACCTCGTATAAATCAGGTTATGTGTGTCTCGCGCTCACTCTTAACAGACACACGAACAGACACACTGTCTCCGGCGCTGCGTGCACGTCACAGTATGTTCATCAAGCGCTCCCCGTTCACATGCAGTAACCAGGTTGTCTCATTCAAAACAGCCAGCTGTTGCTGTCAGCACAAATTGAATACTCATATGAGTCAGGCTGCGAATGTGAGTTACGTGTCCGCCTCAGCGTGCTCACACTAATAAACGCCTCACCTCCGGCGCCGTGCACTCGCTACATTCCCAGCACATCTAGTGGATGCATAACGCAAACCCAGTCAAACGTTTGACTGCAGTATCTTATGCGCCTCATAATCCGGTGCGCCCTATTTATGAAAAATATTCTAAAATAGGTCATTCATTGAAGTTGCACCTTATAATCTGGTGCACCTTAAAGTGCGGAAAATACGGTATACATGTGTTTTATATTTAGCCTGAAATAGACAAGCATTCATGCGTGACAAAGAATATAAAAGTTTTAGGAGGCAAAATATTTTTTTTTGTAATTCTGTGCATTACACTGCTCAAATCAGATGAGGAAGGGTTGGCTCTCCACAAAACAAAATATTATTTTTCGTGTTCACAGAGGAAAAAACAATGTTACAGAAGTGACAGTTCTCCAACAGACACGAGCGCTCTGAAGCAACACTTAAAGACTGCTTTAAAATTTTCACAGACCTCAAACAGAAAAGCACAAAGCCTATCTTTAAAGTGAATTTCGTTTTTTTATCATTTTTTTTTTGGTTTTAATTAAAGTTTCATCAACCAATTGTCTGGATTTAATCAATAAGAAGGAAAAGCAGACAATTACTGATAATCAAGGCACGGAGGCACCGATGTGAACTGGAGCTCATCTCATAAATATATCTACCGCAACTCAGCATATAGTCTACTCCACAGACCTGAAACATATATCTATATTGAAATGTCTACTTGTAAATAGAACGATTCAAAACGAAAGAAAACGTAATGCTCTCTGCTTATGAAATGAACGGTGCGTTTCTCTCTGGCGCATGCACCTGCGAAGATCGCGAGCATCGTCAACTTCATCTTTATTAATAAACAATTAAAATGTCTCCTTGCTATATATTTCTTCTTTGTGACAGCTTTTTATTTTCGGCAGTGCCGCTGCTACCCTTAGGCTAAAGCGTTAAGTTACAAGTTACAAGCTCACCACCGCATCAAAAACATGATTGCGTGATAAAAACATGAAAAATACTACCTAAACATAGCCTAACTGTTTAGAAAAAAAACACAGAACGAATAGCCTAATGTGCATACGTCCATCTCTTTTGTTTGAAATGGAAAAAATATAGCTGCTAGACCTATCTAAAAAAAAAAAGAAAAAAAAGGTTTGACTATCAGACGACTACGGCAAAATCTAACGAATCAGATTCGACCATGAAAATCCTTAGTTGAAAACATGTCAACTTTAGTCGTTTGAGTCGACTAATCAGTCAATGCCGTCTTGGTCGACTGAAATTCTTATTGGTCGACCAGTTGCATTTTTTTTTTTTGCCAATAAAAATACATTTTCATATGATTTACTCCCTGATATTTATTCCCTTTATAAAGCAGTTATTTATTACTGTATTCTTAAATAATAATGAGCCTATGTTTATCCCCATCTTTAAATGCTTTAATTTAGGCTATTTCTTAGTCCTGCGCCACAGTTGGCGCACACACATAACACACTCGGGAAGCCGCACCTGCTGGCTGCGCTGCTGGCTCGCGCTCGAGTAAGGGATGTGCCGGTAGGATAGTTTTCTGTATTCGTTAGGTTCACGCTACTTTAGTCGAACAGAATGTCCAAGAAATCAAAATCTTTGTCTGGCTACATGTTTGTGGAGGATCAGGCGACGGTGGCGTACCGCGTTGCTCCATTATGAGCGCGCACATCGCGTGCCTATCTGAAATCGAACTCAGCGCGCAAAAGACTGTGAGCAGCTCTTTTGACGGCTTTATCATACTGACTCAATAGATTGTTTTCTTAATAGGTTTTTATCTGTACACTTGACTCATTTGAAAGTAGCCTAAATAATGTAACAAAACGAAATTAAACTTATATGCTATCTTACAACAGCCTAGATTTTCAGATTGTTTTTAGGCTATTTTGTCTGTTGTTTTAAAACGCCTAACAGATCGGCTGGACATAAAGTTAACCCATAGCTTTGTAAGTAAAGAAGAATACCAGCATGTATAAACGAGAGCTTTTGTTAGGATTTTGCATTATGTGGCAGATAGCAGTTATATTATTTTGTAGCGTGTGATGTGATCAGGTGGCGCGATTTGTGACCGTGGATAGAGACCAAAGGGACCAGAGCTCCTCACTTGCAGTTAAAAAAAATCACTTAATTTTCAAAGAATTGTATTATTATTATAGTTTTATTTTATTTTCGATGTTTTTTCGTTGTTGTGGTACACTTTACAATAAGGTTCGTTAGTTAACATTAGTTAACTACATTAGGTAATATGAACTAATAATGAATAGCACATATACAGCATTTGTTAATCTTTGTTAATGTTATTTTCAACATTTACTAATACTTGATTAAAATCTTGTTAACATTAGTTAATGCACCGTGAATGAACATGAACAAACAATGAACAGCTGTATTTTCATGAACTAACATTAGCAAAGATGAACAAATGCAGTAACAAATGTATTGCTCATGGTTAGTTCATGTTAGTAAATACATTAACTAATGTTAACTAATGAACCTTATTGTAAAGTGTTACCGTTGTTGTTTTATAAATGCTCTATGACAGATTGTTTAAAAAATGTTCAATTAAAACATCCGTTTTTTTTTTTCATTTTATTTTTAGTCGACTAATCGTTGCACAGGACAAGACCTTGGTCGACTCAAGGATTCTCTTTGGTTGATTACAGCCCTAGTATGTGTATAATGCTGTAGTGTCAGTAGGTAATATCAGATTACATTTCTAAACATTTCTTTTGTCATTAATTGTAGATAATCCAGTTAATAATCAGTTATCAATAATCAGATATTTGCACTGATAGTGCACCTTTTCTAGAAGACCATTAATTGAGTCAGTGTTGCTCCTACATCGTAACTCTTGCTTAATACCAATAAGTTGAAATGATGTTCATGTTGGTCAAAAACTTTAAAAGCATCTGTTTAACACAACATTTCATCTGAATTTCATTTGTAATGTAATTTTTAGATATCAGATGTAAAACCAGTTTTAAGCTCTAGAAAGAGGTTTGAGTTACATCTGAGTTTCTGATCAGTATATAACTGATTTCTTCCAGGTGTTCAGAAGATGCCCATCAAGAAAACCACTGAAGTGCCTCAAGGTACCCGAGGTTTAAATCAGAATATGCCCATCACTAGTAAGCTTTATCTATGAGAGCTCATGTAATTACAAAGCATGTTTTATTCTGTACAGAGAATGACAGTGAGGAAGAAATTGAAGACGCCACACTTCACATCACACACACTCAACTCACACACTACACACACACACACACACACACACCCACACACCCCACACTCACATCACACACACTCAATTCACTAATTCACACACTACACACACACACACATGCACACTACACACCCCACAGTGTGCATGTGTGTGGTGCATGTGTGTGCTGTGTATATAATGTGTGAAAATAAGTGAATTGATATATGTAATATATGTATATGTATATATAAATAAATATGTGTGTAATATGAGTAAAGATGTGTGTGTGTGTATATATGGGGTGTGTGAGTGTGTGAATTAGAGTGAGTGTGATATAAGAGTGTGGGGTGTGTGGTGTGTGTGTGTGTGTGTGTGTGTATGTGTGTAGTGTGTGAATTGAGTGTGTGTGATGTGAGTGTGGGGTGTGTGGTGTGTGTGTGTAGTGTGTGAATTGAGTGTGTGTGATGTGAGTGTGGGGTGTGTGGTGTGTGTGTGTGTCGTGAATTGTAGTGTGTGGATATTAGTGTGGCTGTGATGTGTAGTGTGTGATTGAGTGTGTGTGTATGTGAGTGTGTGTGTGTAGTGTGTGAATTGAGTGTGTGATGTGAGTGTGGGGTGTGTGGTGTGTGTGTGTGTGTAGTGTGTGAATTTAGTGTGTGTGATGTGAGTGTGTGGTGTGTGTTTGTGTGTGTGTGTGTAGTGTGTGAATTGAGTGTGTGTGATGTGAGTGTGGGGTGTGTAGTGCTGCGTGTGTGTGTGTGTAGTGTGTGAATTAAGTGAGTGTGATGTGAGTGTGGGTGTGTGGTGTGTGTGTGTGTGTGTGTGTGTGTGTGTGTGTGTAGTGTGTGAATTGAGTGTGTGTGATGTGAGTGTGGGGTGTGTAGTGTGCGTGTGTGTGTGTGTAGTGTGTGAATTGAGTGTGTGTTATGTGAGTGTGGGTGTGTGGTGTGTGTGTGTGTGTGTGTGTAGTGTGTGAATTGAGTGTGTGTGATGTGAGTGTGGGGTGTGTGTGTGTGTGTGTGTTGAGTGTGTGTGTGTGTGTGTGTGTGTAGTGTGTGAATTGAGTGTGTGTGATGTGAGTGTGGGGTGTGTGGTGTGTGTGTGTGTGTGTGTGTGTGTGATGTGCGTGTGTGTGTGTGTGTGTGTGTAGTGTGTGAATTGAGTGTGTGTGATGTGAGTGTGGGTGTGTGTGTGTGTGTGTGTGTGTGTAGTGTGTGAATTGAGTGTGTGTTATGTGAGTGTGGGGTGTGTAGTGTGTGCGTGTGTGTGTGTGTGTGTAGTGTGTGAATTGAGTGTGTGTGATGTGAGTGTGGGTGTGTGGTGTGTGTGTGTGTGTAGTGTGTGAATTGAGTGTGTGTGATGTGAGTGTGGGTGTGTGTGTGTGTGTGTAGTGTGTGAATTGAGTGTGTGTGATGTGAGTGTGTGTGTGTAGTGTGTGAATTGAGTGTGTGATGTGAGTGTGGGGTGTGTGTGTGTGTGTGTGTGTAGTGTGTGAATTGAGTGTGTGTGATGTGAGTGTGGGGTGTGTGTGTGTGTGTGTGTAGTGTGTGAATTGAGTGTGTGTGATGTGAGTGTGTGTGTGTGCGTGTGTGTGTGTGTGTAGTGTGTGAATTGAGTGTGTGGTGATGTGAGTGTGTGTGTGTGTGTAGTGTGTGTGATGTGAGTGTGTGGTGTGTGTGTGTGTGTGTGTGTGTGTGTGTAGTGTGTGAATTGAGTGAGTGTGATGTGAGTGTGGGGTGTGTGGTGTGTGTGTGTGTAGTGTGTGAATTGAGTGTGTATGATGTGAGTGTGTGTGTGTGTGTTGTGTAGTGTGTGAATTGAGTGTGTGTGCGCAACAAGTTTCTTAACTTTTTCGCCGACGAAAGCAGAGCCGTGAAGCGCTTCGCCACGCAAAGAGGATTGGCTGTCTATGCGAAACCCCCATTCTCTGTCATCCGACGTAACGTCTCCGTTCCCTACTCAGGGAACAAGGGTTACATCCGTAACCGAGACGATTTCAAAACGAAATATCTAAATAATTTATTTTTATGCATACAATTTATGCATTTCTGTTTATAGTGTAAATATACCTTGATCACATAGGAATCAAGTCAATATTTTGGGGAACAAACTCACCGTTGCATTTGTTTATTGTGTATAAAACATTGAATGCATACAGTACAAGTCAAGTCACCTCTATTTCTAAAGCGAGATTGTTTCAAAGCAGCTTCACAATATCACAATTTCAAAGTAGTGTCATTGTTCAGCTCGAGTCAGATCAGTGTTGACTTAAAGTGTAAAGTGCATCAGTTGTGCATACTGTATACAGTGCATTTGTGTGAGTGCTGGGACAAACTCCACTGCACACTGAACAAGCAAAAGTGTTTTACATTTTTCACATCCGTCTGTAGTTTGACGTGTAAATGGCTAATCAATAGATTGTTTGTGTGCTGAGTTGCATGTTTTGCGTAGTTTAGAGTAAAGGACACCGTTTCAGAAATTGAAAAACAAAAACAAATCTGTAGAAATAAGAGTTTTGAAAATGTAACATTTTGTATACATGTTGTAGATTGTTATTTCTTATATTGTCAGCAGGGTTGGGAATCGTGAGAAATTTTCCGGTTCCGATTCCGCCAAACAATTCCGGTTTCGGTTCGATAGATAGATAGATAGATAGATAGATAGATAGATAGATAGATAGATAGATAGATAGATAGATAGATAGATAGATAGAGGCGAAGGAGGTGGTGGTGGGCATATATAGATTTCTTGGAGCTCTCCAGCACTGTGTATTTAGATTTATAATCCTTTCTTAAGGAGGTTCCAGGACATATTTTAAAACCCATTGGTTTTTAATTATATGCAATTAATACACAAATGAAACAGTATGTGATTTAGCAGCAGTTTGTTTGACTGTACGTAGAGTAAACGGCATAACAAGTGTTTATATTCTGTACCCATATAGTTCTAGGCTTTTTGATTTCGGGAGAGTTAAGCCCTGATACAAAAATTGGGAAAATAGGGCCATATCCCCTATATATCAGCAGCTTTCAGTCTCTTCTACAAAACCAGAAACTTCCTGATGAGGTAAAAGAAAAACAAACCAAAAAATAATACTTTCTATTATATTTAATACATTTTTACATACTGTCTGTATATTTATAATACTGTATTTAAACATTATAGCCTACTGTATAAACATCTATTTAATTAATTTTTTTAACCTTTTTTAAACGTTTCAGATCATGGATGCCATATTTTACCTGTTCAGCATTGTAATATAACCTTATCTACACATTTTATGTCAGAAAACACATATTCAATTAAACTCATGACATTCATTTTTACTACCTCAATTTTAAAACATAACATTTCATGTGTAATTTAGAAGGCAACGGGTTTAGTGGCAAT
>JAQIUQ010000221.1:0-10749 GCA_030378365.1 Hybognathus amarus
GGAAGTAACGAATTACATTTACTTGCGTTACGTAATTGAGTAGTTTTTTTGTGTACTTCTACTTTTTTAAGTAGTTTTTAAAATCTGTACTTTTACTTTTACTTAAGTACATTTTGTTTGAAGTATTGTACTTCCGTACATTTTAAATCATATCCGTTACTGAGTAAAAAATAATAGTACACGGGAGAAAAAAAAAATCACACTCCGGAAACTACTGCATTGGTTGAAAGGCGGGAGAACAAACGAGCAAGAAAGGTGACGCAGACCCATAGACAGACCCAGCTGAAGCTGAAAACGAAATCGCGCTTTGAATTCTTATGAAGCGATGTATGTCCTCGAGCATTTGCTTGTCTAAAATGATGATGGACGCAAAGTGGCTGCAAAAGGAGGATACATAGGACACTACCCCTCCTGCAGATAAAGGTATGTGCCGATTATAACTTCGAATGACTTACGTGATGCAGAGGGTAATCCGAAATCCAGTCATGAAAGTGGAATTATACACTTAACGCATCCACGTAAAACATGCAAAATAATGGATAGATACATGGAAAGTAGAACTGTGCAATAAATCCAATCGTGTGAATATTTAAGCACAAAAATACTGCATGTAAATGTATAACCCTATTTGTTCTGCTGAGCTGCGCCGCGTTTTGTCTACTAAGTTAACTTAGTACATAATCAAGTATGCGTGACATTCATGTGCTGTGTCTGAAATCTCCACTCAAAGCACTACTCCCTAACCCCTATGTTGGGGGTAGAGAGCAGAGCACTATATAGTGAGCTCACCAGCATAATAGAAACACCACTTTAGGACACTACTCGATCGTCTCTCTGCGCCGTTGATTACATCATCTGTCAGCTGGTGCCTAGTCGGCTCTGGGCTAAATAGATTTTTTAAAATAAATACATTACATTATACTGAGCTTATTTCTCCAAAATTTAAAAACTAAAAGTGATTTCTGGCTGTTTTTGTTATAATGCACTACTCCACACATTATTATAACTTATTTTTAATGATCCGCACAATGCATGATGGTGTAGGACTTTGTTAGTGTACCATTGGCTAAACATGGTTGTACACTACTTTTCAAAATGCATTCTGGGATACATGATATAGAGAGGACTATATAGGGTATAATAATCATCACTATACATTCGGACAGCACTACAAAATGGCGAGCTCACTATATAGTCCACTAAATAGTGAGGAGTGGGACATTTCGGACACAGCAATGGTGTTTCAGCGTCTCGCAAACAATTTGTGGATATGAACATTTCCAGAGCTGCTCTGAGAGAACGCCTAATGGGCACGTTCATAATTTCATTTAAGAAAAACGTTGTTTTTTTACACTTATTCTTCACTTTGGTCTTCACTACAGACCCGTCAAAATAAAAGTTGGGTTTCACTATGAGAAATTATGACAGAAATATATTACTATTGTAGGCATACAGAAGAACTCCAGCCTACCTCTAAAACAATAATAATAAAAACAACAACAAATATTAATACATTTCTATTATTTAAGGGAATATTTTTCTTTTGTTGACTGGGTTCAATTTCAGTAAATCTGCTTTGCAGCGCTTCCCCCAAAAATAAAAGGACACAAGTTTAAATTTACATTCCACTGTCTCACCGTCTCCTGATAGTATATTTGTATTAAATCAAAGAAACATTAACTCTCCTGAACAAAATACATTTCATAGGACGTATATAACTGGAAAACATTTAGTAAATAATTAATGCTAAAATAAGTTGTCATTATCAATTATTGAATTTGATTTATTAGACATGTTTTGTTAAAAATTTTAATAAACAAAACAAACAAATGGTTTCAAGTTTACTATAATTAAAAGCATTTGTTCAACCAAATAAAACCCTGTTCGTAATAATTTTAACTGATGATAATAATTTATTTAATAATTGATTAAGACTGTAAATACCATGGTATTTCTTTGTAGATGTCATCATACTGCGAAAACCTCATACCATTGCAACCCCACATGGGTATTCCCCCACCCCGGTGTTAAAAAAAGCAAACTCAGTAACGTCTTTACTTTGAGTAAATTTTAAATGAGCTACTTTTTACTTTTACTTGAGTAGATTTTTTAGACCAGTACGTTCACTGGCAACTCAAGTAAAATTTTATTTAGAAGTAGTAGTACTCTCACTTCGAGTAGCATATTTATCTACTTTCCACCTCTGATAAACATGAGGGAAATCATTGTTGTGTCCATGATGATGGGAAAAATAGGCATAAAGCTTACACATTTACCCAAATTATTATATGCATGTTTAACCCGAAGCTAATTTGGGTGGGTTTGTCCCATCCCCAGTGTCCCTTCTCTTTCTTTTACGGCCCTGACGAGAACATCGTTCTACTCGGATGTGAACCGATGCTGAAGCGCGCCTGGTAAATGCGCGCGTTAAAATCAGAATTGCGCCACGGAACAAGCGCATCTCGTTCATCATGCTCTTTAAGGGAATGTGATATGACGCTCTTATTGGTTTATTTCCGTTACGTCCAAACCACACCTATGAGTAATGAAGCTACTCCAGACCAACCCCTTTTAGATTTGCACCAGGCGCAAGAGGCATTCATCCCGCCGGGAAAATAGCAACAGCGCCGGGATCCGCCCTCAAAGTTAATTGCGCTTTGCGCTTTGACACTTGCGTTTCAGATCGTTAAAATAGGGCCCTATAAGCCTTACCCGCTTGTTTGTTTTCATGTTCTGATGTTGCTTCAGTTTGTACTAAAAAATATCATTAAAAAATGCATCAGGCCAATTGTTTTACACAAAGTATAAAAAATGTGTTATAAAGGTTGGGTATCGAAGAATCGAGTATCGACTTGGAACCGGGACTAACTTTTCGTTTTTCCTGGAATCGTTCAAAAGTTAAAATTTCGATTCCTAGTTTCGATATTCACAGTCCGCCGACCGGAAGAAGAAACCGCTGAACAACACCAACGAAGAAGCGGTGCTACCGGAAGTGTTTGCATTATCGCGCGAGTCAAACATGAGTAGCTTACGTCGGCGGTCCAAAGTGTGGCTTCACTTTTCTAAAAATAACGAAATTTCTGCAAAATGCAAAATTTGTGACAGAAGGAGAATTTTCTTCAGAAAGACTGTTGGTTAGCAAGGTTAGCTAAACTTTTTTGACCCTGCCTCTTAAAAGAATCGGAATCGAGAATCGTTAGGAGCCGGAACCGAAAAAAAGGAATCGAAATCGGAATCAGAATCGTTCAAATTCAAACGATACCCAACCCTAGTTATAATTAATAAATGTTGTATATGTAATAAAAAAAAGCATTACCTTTGCACAGCAAACAAAGTGCAGTCTCCTGATTCTTTTGCACACATTTGTCATGTACACTCGAACATGTCGAACATTTGGCCTGTTTATTAGAAAAGACTGATTTGTAAAGGTCACATTTATTCTGAAACATCATTTGAGACTTGCAAAACAACTTGCCTTGCTCTTAGCAACAGCCTTATGGCAGACACCACAAATGCTTGACCTTTCTAAAGAAAGAAAGAAACTCTTGTTGTACAGTTTTATAACCCAAACCAACATAATACTGTAGGTATAAACCTTTATTGTACTTACCAAGTGAAGTAAAGAGCAGAATTGCTAGTCTTTCTCTTTCCTCATGAAGTGAAGGGCAGTTAATATACCCCGGGTCCCCACGAAGAAAAGCCTCTGCAAACTTACAAAAAGGTCACAAAGTTTTCAAAAGTGTTCATGCTCTCCTGAAAGGGTTAGTTCACCCAAAAATGAAAATGGTCATTATTTACTCCCCCTCAAGTTGTTCCAAACCTTTATACATGTATTTGTTCAGTAGAACACAAATGAATACATTTAAATTCAATATTTGGATAATATAAATGTGCATTTTATTTTGCATTTTAATGTTTTACCACAGCTGTAAAGATGCCACAAGAAATGATATCTCTCTGAATGGCACGCTCCCTTGTGCAAATGTCCCATGTTCCCGGGGTTCCCTTTGCTGTGGCAAACATCCTGTTAGGATGGAGAACACATGTACAGGATAGGTAAGAGGAATTCTAGTTAAAAGGTGAAATAGAGAAACCTTTTCTACATACACACCTCCAATTCTCAGCTATTTTCTGACAATTCTCTTTCTGCTCACCAAAGGAATTTAGGTTATTGTTCTATCCACGATGTTGCAGTGCTAAACAGAAAATAGAAATAGCTGGTAACAAGTTGTATCAAACTCAGCAGGATAATATTTGCGTGTATTACTTTATTACTTATTTTACACAATGATCTGGTATTTCATGCATTGCACATTACCACTCATGACAACAATACTTTTTTTCTTTTTTTTTTAAAAAAAAGATAAATAAAATCCTCAACTTAGAACTAGAGGAACTTACAAAGAAAGTCCAGTGATTCCCTCCCTCAAGGTGTGGACCAATAACAACTTCTGCCTGTTCAAGAATGTTATTCTGGAAATCAAAGAAAAGGCTAAATGAAACACTGCCATCTTGGATAGGAAAACAAATTAAAAGTTTTAGTAAACCATGTGCACTTCATTATAATAGAACTACTACACTGTTTTGTATATTTACAAAGAAATAAGGCATCCAATTCACAGCACACTCAACAAAAAATGAACTCTAACGCTTTAGATTACAGCCCAGAAAGTACTGAGTAACTTAGACGAATTTACAGTGTAACTTTCTGTAGTTATATTGTACCTATAAGGCATAAAAAAATAAAAAATAAAAAGTTTGGTTCCGGTTGTTTGTCAGTTGAGGTCATGGGTTGGTAGATTTTTTTTCTCAGTGGCAGTAAGAAACATTGTAAAGATACTAGGCTACTTATAAACATAACACTAAACCGCCAATAGGTGGCGGCAGGCGGCCGTATTAATGAGTGAGTCATTGATTCATTAATTCAAACGATTCATTTAAACGATTGATTCATTCAAGAATGAGACAGATGTTAATGAAGGGGTCATTGAACCTTTGAGTCAACCAATTCGTTCAAAATGCTGAATCATTCAGTAATGAAAACAGTACTTTATTGGTACACTATAATTACAGAAAGTTACACTGTAAAATCGCTTTAATTATGCAGTACTTTCCAGGCTGTAATCTAAAGCGTTACCAAAATAATACTGTAAAAGTAATTTTTACCTTCACAAAACTATGACTTGTTGCCCTGACCTTCCTATCAAGAATATTGTTCAAGGTGTGGCTAATGATTGCCACTAAACCCGTTGCCTTCTAAATTACACATGAAATGTTATGTTTTAAAAATTGAGGTAGTAAAAATGAATGTCATGAGTTTAATTGAATATGTGTTTTCTGACATAAAATGTGTAGATAAGGTTATATTACAATGCTGAACAGGTAAAATATGGCATCCATGATCTGAAACGTTTAAAAAAGGTTAAAAAAATTAATTAAATAGATGTTTATACAGTAGGCTATAATGTTTAAATACAGTATTATAAATATACAGACAGTATGTAAAAATGTATTAAATATAATAGAAAGTATTATTTTTTGGTTTGTTTTTCTTTTACCTCATCAGGAAGTTTCTGGTTTTGTAGAAGAGACTGAAAGCTGCTGATATATAGGGGATATGGCCCTATTTTCCCAATTTTTGTATCAGGGCTTAACTCTCCCGAAATCAAAAAGCCTAGAACTATATGGGTACAGAATATAAACACTTGTTATGCCGTTTACTCTACGTACAGTCAAACAAACTGCTGCTAAATCACATACTGTTTCATTTGTGTATTAATTGCATATAATTAAAAACCAATGGGTTTTAAAATATGTCCTGGAACCTCCTTAAGTAAGGATTATAAATCTAAATACACAGTGCTGGAGAGCTCCAAGAAATCTATATATGCCCACCACCACCTCCTTCGCCTCTATCTATCTATCTATCTATCTATCTATCTATCTATCTATCTATCTATCTATCTATCTATCTATCTATCTATCTATCGAACCGAAACCGGAATTGTTTGGCGGAATCGGAACCGGAAATTTCTCACGATTCCCAACCCTGCTGACAATATAAGAAATAACAATCTACAACATGTATACAAAATGTTACATTTTCAAAACTCTTATTTCTACAGATTTGTTTTTGTTTTTCAATTTCTGAAACGGTGTCCTTTACTCTAAACTACGCAAAACATGCAACTCAGCACACAAACAATCTATTGATTAGCCATTTACACGTCAAACTACAGACGGATGTGAAAAATGTAAAACACTTTTGCTTGTTCAGTGTGCAGTGGAGTTTGTCCCAGCACTCACACAAATGCACTGTATACAGTATGCACAACTGATGCACTTTACACTTTAAGTCAACACTGATCTGACTCGAGCTGAACAATGACACTACTTTGAAATTGTGATATTGTGAAGCTGCTTTGAAACAATCTCGCTTTAGAAATAGAGGTGACTTGACTTGTACTGTATGCATTCAATGTTTTATACACAATAAACAAATGCAACGGTGAGTTTGTTCCCCAAAATATTGACTTGATTCCTATGTGATCAAGGTATATTTACACTATAAACAGAAATGCATAAATTGTATGCATAAAAATAAATTATTTAGATATTTCGTTTTGAAATCGTCTCGGTTACGGATGTAACCCTTGTTCCCTGAGTAGGGAACGGAGACGTTACGTCGGATGACAGAGAATGGGGTTTCGCATAGACAGCCAATCCTCTTTGCGTGGCGAAGCCGCTTTCACGGCTCTGCTTTCGTCGGCGAAAAAGTTAAGAAACTTGTTGCACACACACTCAATTCACACACTACACACACACACACACACACACTCACATCATACACACTCAATTCACACACTACACACACACACACCACACACCCCACACTCACATCACACTCACTCAATTCACACACTACACACACACACACACGCACACGCACGCACACCACACACTCACATCACACACACTACACACACACACACACACCACACACCACACACTCAATTCACATACTACACACACACACACACGCACACCACACACTCACATCACACACACTCAATTCACACACTACACACACACACCACACACCCCACACTCACATCACACACACTCAATATACACACACTACACACACACACACACCCACACACTCACATCACACACTCAATTCACACACTACACACACACACTCACATCACACACACTCAATTCACACACTACACACACACACACACACCCCACACTCACATCACACACACTCAATTCACACACTACACACACACACACACCACACACCCCACACTCACATCACACACACTCAATTCACACACTACACACACACACACACACCACACACTACACACCCCACACTCACATAACACACACTCAATTCACACACTACACACACACACACGCACACCCACACTCACATCACACACACTCAATTCACACACTACACACACACACACACACACGCACATCACACACACACACACACACACACCACACACCCCAGACTCACATCACACACACTCACATTCACACACTACACACACACACACACACACACACAGCCACTACACACCCCACACTCACATCACACACACTACAATTCACACACTACACACACACACACACACACACCACACACCCCACACTCACATAACACACACTCAATTCACACACTACACACACACACACGCACACTACACACCCCACACTCACATCACACACACTCAATTCACACACTACACACACACACACACACACACACACACACACACACACACCACACACCCACACTCACATCACACTCACTTAATTCACACACTACACACACACACACAGCACACTACACACCCCACACTCACATCACACACACTCAATTCACACACTACACACACACACACACACACACACACACACCACACACTCACATCACACACACTAAATTCACACACTACACACACACACACACCACACACCCACACTCACATCACACACTCAATTCACACACTACACACACACACACACACACACACACACAACTCACACGCACACACACACACTCACATCACCACACACTCAATTCACACACTACACACACACACACACACACACACACACACACACACTCACATCACACACACTCAATTCACACACTACACACACACACCACACACCCCACACTCACATCACACACACTCAATTCACACACTACACACACACACACACACACACACACACACCACACACCCCACACTCACATCACACTCACTCAATTCACACACTACACACCCACACACACACACACACACACCCCACACTCACATCACACACACTCAATTCACACACTACACACACACACACTCACACACACTCAATCACACACTCAGATTCACACACTACACACACACACACACATGCACACTACACACATGCACACTGTGGGGTGTGTAGTGTGCATGTGTGTGTGTGTGTAAGTGTGTAAGAATTGAGTGAATTGAGTGTGTGTGATGTGAGTGTGGGTGTGTGGTGGGTGTGTGTGTGTGTGTGTGTGTGTAGGTAGTGTGAGTGATGTGTGTGATGTGAGTGTGGCGTTTTCAATTTCTTCCTCACTGTCATTCTCTGTAGAGAATAAACATGCTTTGTAATTACATGAGCTCTCATAGATAAAGCTTACTAGTGATGGGCATATTCTGGATTTAAACCTTGGGTACCTTGAGGCACTTCAGTGGTTTTCTCTGATGGGCATCTTCTGAACACCTGGAAGAAATCAGTTATATACTGATCTAGAAACTCAGATGTAACTCAAACCTCTTTCTAGAGCTTAAAACTGGTTTTACATCTGATATCTAAAAATTACATTACAAATGAAATTCAGATGAAATGTTGTGTTAAACAGATGCTTTTAAAAGTTTTTGACCAACATGAACATCATCAACTCATTGGTATTGGCAGAATTACAATGTTGGAGCAACACTGACTCAATTAATGGTCTTCTATAAAAAGGTGCACTATAAGTGCAAATATCTGATTATTGATAACTCGATTATTAATCTGATTATTACAATTAATGACAAAAGAAATGTTTAGAAATGTAATCCTGATATTACCTACTGACACTACAGCATTATGCACATACTAGGGCTGTAATCAACCAGCAAAGAAATCCTTGATCGACCAAGGTCTTGCCCTGTGCAATCGATTATAGTCGACGTAAAAAATAAAAATAAAAAAAACGGATGTTTTGATTGAACATTTTTTAAACAATTGTCATCGAGCATTTATAAAACAACGGTAACACTTTACAGATAAGGTTCATTAGTTAATGTATTTACTGAACATGAACTAACCATAAGCAATACATTTGTTACTGCATTTGTTCATCTTTGCTAATGTTAGTTCATGAAAATACAGCTGTTCATTGTTTGTTCATGTTCATTCACGGTGCATTAACTAATGTTAACAACAGATTTTAATCAAATATTAGTAAATGTTGAAAATAACATTAACAAAGATTAACAAATGCTGTATATGTGCTATTCATTATTAGTTCAGTATTACCTAATGTAGCTAACTAATGTTGACCGATACGGACCTTATTGTAAAGTGTTACCACAACGACGAAAAACATCGAAAATAAAAATAAAACGAGTAATAATAATACAATTCTTTGAAAATTAAGTGATTTTTTTTAACTGCAAGTGAGGAGCTCTGTCCTTGGTCTATAGTGACAGTCACAATCGCGCACCTGATCACATCACACGCTACAAAATAATATAACTGCTATCTGCCACATAATGCAAAATCCTAACAAAAGCTCTCGTTTATACAGGCTGTATTCTTCTTTACTTACAAAGCTATGGGTTAACTTTTGTCCAGCCGATCTGTTAGGCGTTTTAAGACACAACAGACAAAATAGCCTAAAAAACAATCTGAAATCTAGGCTGTGTTGTAAGATAGCATATAAGTTTAATTTCGTTTTGTTACATTATTTAGGCTACTTTCAAATGAGTCAAGTGTACAGATAAAAACCTATTAAGAAAACAATCTATTGAGTCAGTATGATAAAGCCGTTAAAAGAGCTGCTCACGTCTTTTGCGCGGCTCAAGATCGATTTCAAATAGGCACGCGATGTGCGCGCTCATAATGGAGCAACGCGGTCGCCACCGCGCGCCTACCTCCACAAAAATGTAGCCAGACAAAAGATTTAGATTTCTTGGACATTCTGTTCGACTAAAGTAGCGTGAACTGAATGAATACAGCAAAACTACCTACCAGTACATCCCTTACTGAGCGCCAGCAGCAGCGCAGCCAGTAGGTGCGGTTCCCGAAGTGTGTTATGTGTGTGCGCTAAACTGTGGCGCAGTTACAAGAAATAGCCTAAATTAAAGCATTTAAAGATGGGGATAAACATAGGCTAATTATATTTAGAATACAGTAATAAATAACTGCTTTATAAAGGAATAAATATCAAGGAGTAAATCATATAAAATGTATTTCTATTGGCAAAAAAAAAAAATGCGACTGGTTCGAACCAATAAGAATTTCAGTCGACCAAGACGGCATCGACTGATTAGTCGACTTAAACGACTAAAGTTGACAGCCCTAACTAATGCACATATATATATATACACATATATATATATATATATATATATATATATACATATATATATATATATATACATATATATACATATATATATATATATGTATATATATATATATATA
>JAQIUQ010000222.1:0-132500 GCA_030378365.1 Hybognathus amarus
TACAAGGAAGAAAACCCAGATTGCAAACTGACATTGAATCAACATGGACATCGAAATCAACGCTGATCTACATTGTTTTGCTCATCGAATTAACATTGAACCAACGTAGACGCTGTGCCATTCTTTCAAAACCAACGGAAAATCAACTTGAAATCAACATTGTTTCAACGTTATGAAAAGCAAACCAATTTTCGATTTTCATTTAGCTTTGAAGAATGCCTTGTCCTGACGTTGGTTCAACGTTAATTCGACTGAGCAAAACAATGCCAGATCAACGTTGTTTCGATGTCAAGAGAGACGTCGTTTTCACGTTTATTCAATGTCAGTTTGCTGTCTGGGAAGGAATAGTCGAATAAAGTCGTTATTTTTTGTTTGTTTGTTTTTTTCGCACAAAGTATTCTCGTCACTTGATAAACGTATAGTTGAGCCACTGTAGTCACGTGGAATATTTAAACATTTTCTTAAATGACTTTCTGGGCCGTCGAGTTTCAATCCCTTAAGGCCAATTTATATGTTTGCGTAGGCTGCGCGCAGTAGGTATGGCGCAGCATACGCACAGACGCGTCCCATACTGCGCACCCTTTCGCCGTAGCCTGATGCGCACCTCCTCAAAAATGTAACAACACATCGCGACGACGCAGACCGCAAGATCTGGTGATTGGTCGGCTTGGTAGCATCGCATTTCCTCCTACGCATTTCCACACATACCATCTCACGCATTTCGGCATGCACGTCTTCTCTCATTTCTGCCTTTTAGTTTTAGTAATTTCACTAAAATTAACTGTTTTTCCACCTCAGTAAGCTCCAACTCCAACATGATCCGCTCTCTTTCAATCGCCATTGCTTGTAGTAGTTTTGGGTGAACTATCCTGGAATTACTGACGACTTGTTTCAGTTCAGAATCGCTTGTTTATCATGCCATTTATCGTGCACTTTGCAGACATTTTACATTCACAAACAACTGTTACACACTATATGAATGGTAATATCTGAAAAAAGCATAATAAGGGGACTTTAACAGTATCAACAATGATCAAATTGGTTTGACTTGTGTCCTTTGTGCTTCCATAGTGCCCACCAGATGCTCCCAAGAGTCGACGAGCTGCAGAGAACCAAGTGGAAGTTTGTGCCCAATCCCTTCTCTCAGGTAGTGTTAAATCGTAAAAAATCTTGTGCAATTTAAACCTGTTAAACCAAAAACGGGTTGTAGAGATGCAATTATTGAGATACAGCACATAAACTCGATTCGTTTCAACACTGAATCTCCTGATGCTGCACTTGAACATTAGCCACTGAAAGTGTGCAAGGGCCTCTAATGTTAATAGATCTTACAGAAATTAAGAGAGGGGTTGTTAGCTTTCGAATGTGGGATCCTGATCTTGAGATGGTTGGAAGGGTTTGAAGACACATGTACTTGCTCTCAGTGGGAGCTATTAAGGGGGCGTTACAAACAGGATGCATTCATAAGTAACAAGAATGCAATGGAATGGAATATGTTGAAGAGGCCTCGAGTTGTGTTTTTAAACAAAACTCGTATTTTGTATTTTTTTTTCGACACCATTTTAAAATGCAGCACAGAAACACACTGACCAAAGACATCCATCAAATGCATTTCTGCATATTAAAACAACAATTAAAAGTGGTGCAAACAGAACAAATCATGTGTGTATGCTCCTAAAGCCCAGAGAGGTGATCTTCCTATAATAAGGTTTTCCAGGTTTACCCTTTAGGCAAATATGTTAATAATACGCTGAATAATATACTAATGTGCAGCATCCAGTTGAGTTTTTCTGCACATTTCCCCTGTTTAGAACACATGAATGGTTTAACCCAGCAGCATTACAGCATAAATAGATGAAAGAGATGAGATGTGATGTGATGTAGGCTGATAAATATTTCTCATCCTGATATTCAACATAAAAATGACACAGTTAGTGGCCATTAAGCATCCCACTAGCAGACAGTTGAATGAGCTCTTCTGCAGAAACTGGTATGCACGTAAATTCTTATGAACAATGCCCAGTGGGCTTTAGCAGTGCTGAAATCAAGCATTCTCTGCTTCCACCGCTTGTATCAGCAGAAGTAATTATCAAACTTAAGAAACCACATAGCTTTATTGGTTAACATTACATTAAACTGTCAGGTGGTTGGTTTTGACATTGGCTGTCATGAAGCCATTATAACTTTTTAATATTCATATTCAAACATATTCATTACACAGTTATAATGGCCTCATGACGCCAAGGTCAAAGCCAACCACATGCACAGTTCAACTAAATTTTATGTCAAGTTGTCATGACAAAGACACTGACAGGTTATGACAGGTTACTGACAGGTTGGTTTATGTCAAGATGTCATAAAGACATCTCAAACAATGTCATATTTGTATTCGAAATGTCGTTATTAAACGAAAGACACTTAATGAGAATTGTCATAAACGTGCATAAACCTTACTTCATATTCAAGACATATGTCATGTCAGTGGTTATGAAGGTGTCATGTCAGTCCTAAGCACACCCTTCTAAGTAAAGTGTTACAATTTTTCTAGTCAACTATTAGTCGTTCAGTTAAGCCATTAGTCAGCTAGTTGCACGTTTATGATATTAATTTAAATTTTATTAAATATATATATATATATATATATATATATATATATATATATATATATAATTTTCTTTTTTCTCTTTTTTTTCGGAAAATGTTTCTGAATCTAAGTAACATTTATAACATTGTTGTACATTACAGAGAATTACTAAACCATAACAACAAGCCTTTAAAATATAAATTAAGCTTCCAAGCGCCTAAAATCAAGAGCTTGCTGCAGCCTGCTGGCAAAAGGAATGAGTATGAATGTGTCAGAAAAAAAAAACAAAAACAAAGGAGACTTTCTGAACATTTTAATAATTTAATAGTAAACTCAGTGTCAGCTGCAAAGATCCAGTTGACGATGCTGTCTCATCTCCACAGTATAGTGGAATTATGATGCGCCTATATTGAAAAAAAGCACTTTAAGTTAAACGTGTCATGCAATAAGTGCTTAACTAATTTAGCTTCCACGCTCCACATCAACACTTGAATATATTGTACATCTAATAATTTGCACATTTGTCTAGGTTAACTTTAACATGAGTGGCCATGTAAAGTGGCTAATGTTAGGCTACAGTACAAGTTTCAAATAAGCCATGTTTGAGATCATTGGATGCTAGGCAAACGTTTGAATTTCCTACCTGACTCACTGTAATTACCACATGGAGCAGCTGTGTAAATAATGTGGGTGTCGTTTCCAAAGAGCGTTGTTAGCCAACTATGGTCGCAAGTTTAGTCGTTAACCCAACAAAGTTCAGCGATTTTGGCATTTGCCTGAACTTAAGTTCTAACTAACATTCGCAAGCAGCATCGCAAACTTGCATCGTTGGAACTACTACTTTTGAGCTGTGGTTAGAAGCATAGTTTCTTGTTACAATTAGGGATGGACTGATATGACAATTTTGGTTCGAGACCGTTAAGTCGATAATTCTTTATATTTGAAAGCCGATAACCGATATATTGGCCGATAAATCTAAATCCAAATTTTTAGACAATTTTTAGAGCCTGATTATAAAAAAAGTCTACTCATTAAAAGTCAAGCTACAAACACAATTATGATGTTCTTATTTTAATGTTGTGAACCCGATATGACAGATTTGCGGTGCACATTTTGCACTTTAACTGGATTTTCCTTTTTTAAAGTGATTTCAATCATATTTCAAGCATTTTAAAAGCATCATGTTGAACAGTGCACATCTAAAGTGCCTCAGCTGAAGGAAAGAATACATTATTCATCGGCTTTTAGATATCGGCTAAATGTTCTTAACGATAACATAAAAAATTATCATTTATTGGCCTTAGATCCGATAATGTGGCCGATATATTGTGCATCCCTAGTTACAATAGCATGTGGACTTGAAATAGGTCCTGCTCTTGGGCACAATAATAAAAAAGCTAACATTCATCCCATTAAAATATATAAACATTTTAATATTTGTATTTTTGCATATCAAACACAATTTGACTGATTAAGCCTCTTCTCATTCGACTTAGGTTTAGTCGACTCATAATATAGCCAGCCATAATATCTAATATTATGGCTGGGCTATATTATAGTTGAACTGAAATCTGTAGTTGAATACAAGAGGTTAGTCGGTCAAATTGTTCTGATATGCAAAAATACAAATGATTAAAATGTACATTTCTTTGTACAAACATTATTTCTCAAACCATGGAAAATCCATGGAAAAATAAAATATTATGTTAGTTTGGAGGAATATGGGGTGAGTAAACTCGATTGAGTTTTTGGATGAACTATCCTTCTGCTGGCCAACCATACAACAAAATACCAAAGTTGCATGGCGTAGAGCTGAAGTGTGCATCCAATGCAATGAGTACACGCAATTTCACTGACCCTATTGCATCATTCTACCTTTCTGTGCTCTTACCTTCTCCAGGAATATCCTTAGTTCAATCTTCCAGATAACAATAACTTCTTCTCTAGACCAGGGATTTGGATGCTATTTCCCTTTGAAAAAAAAAAAAAAAAAAAAAAGATTCATCAGCAGTTTCTCAGTGGTGTTAGTGTGGGCTGCTCTTGTTGTTCCTCCTGGCAGCACAGTGAGGTCATGATCATTAGCAGAGCTAATAAAGAAAAGCTGGTTGGTGAATTCACTTCAGCTGGTTCCAAACTGCTCACACATCTCACCGCTTGCCACGTGTATTGTTCATACACTCACACATGCAACAATTACATCCAGAGGGCTCTGTATTAGAGCCAAACACACTCAAAGCAACTTGTTATGTCCACACACAGTTGCACATGCATCAACTTTTGTTAGGAAAAATGATGAGTTACAAGAAACAGTAGAATGTTTGAGGTGAAATTATATAAATAATAAGCCAAAATGAGGTACAGACGCATTACGTATTGCTGATGACGAAGCGCGAGACGCCGAAAACAAATGCCAATGAGATTCTGACGAGTTCAACTTCAAAAAGTTGCCAAATTGTCCCATTGACAAGAGCCAAAGCGATCTGTATGTTTTGTCATTATGAACTGAGCTATCATCATTCGCAGCACGTCCAGCCTGAAACACCACCTTTGATGATGGCCAAGCAAACACACACACACAAACACAGATGATGCAAATTCTCCACCCTCTGATCAGATATGCAGGACCTCGTCTAGTATTTCTTTCACCCTTTATTGATGGACAGTGTTGCATTGTGTGAGAGATTATTTAGGCTATATATGTTAGAGTGAAATTGAACACTATTCCAATGTTATTTTCAATAATAATAATTAAAAAAAAACATTTGCACTAAACAAGCCAATCCACTTTTCCATGTTGATAAGAGCATTAAAATGAGAAAAAAATGTAACAAAAAGAAATCAAAAGACATTAAGAATAGATAAAAATGTGCGATTAATCGCGAGTTAACTATGACATTAATGCGATTAATCACGATTAAATATTTTAATCGTTTGACAGCACTAATTTGATGTTTATAACTGACAGTACAGCTAGCATATTGTGATATTTAGGTATGGCACTAAAGGTCGTCACAGCTGACGATCTCAATATCTCAGCTTGGAAGATCTTAGAGACTCCATTTGTATTAATGGCGGCAGCTGGCCCTCTCTCTAATACAGAGTTTCAGAAATCAAAATTTTGACCCAAAAAAAAACAACTAAAGGGTACCACTGTCGTTTTTTTTTCGGGTCAAAATTAAGATTTTCTTGAGAACTCTGGATTCCTGATAGAGGGCCATGGGACTTAGACCTGAGTGAAAAGTGGAGGCTCTAGACCCTTCCAGAGCTGAGATATTGAGATATTTATAATGGCATACAAGCTGAGATATTGAGATATTTACAATGGCATAAATGCTACGTGAAATCTCAATATCTCAGCTCTGGAAGGGTCTAGAGCCTCCATTTTTGCACTCAGATCTAAGTCACATGGCCCTCTATCAGAATCCAGAGTTTCAAGAAAATCAAAATTTTGACCCGAAAAAAAAACGTAAGGGTACCACTGTCGTTTTTTTTTTGGGTCAAAATTTTGATTTTCTTGAAACTCTGGATTCTGATAGAGGGCCATGGGACTTAGATCTGAGTGCAAAAATGGAGGCTCTAGACCCTTCCAGAGCTGAAGATATTGAGAATATTTATGAGATATTTATGACATACTGAGATATTGAGCCATTCTATAATATATCTCAATAGCTCAGCTTGGAAGGGTCTAGAGCCTCCATTTTTGCACTCAGGTCTTAAGTCCCATGGCCCTCTATCAGAACTCCAGAGTTATTGGAGAAACTTTTTTTTTGCACAAAAAAAAACAGTGGTACCCCTTATGTTTTTTTTTTTTTTTTTTGTGCAAAAAAAAATCTTCTCCAATAACTCTGGATTCTGATAGAGGGCCATGGGACTTAGACCTGAGTGCAAAAATGGAGGCTCTAGACCCTTCCAGAGCTGAAGATATTGAGACATTTATGAGATATTCATGACATACTGAGATATTGAGCCATTATAAATATCTCAATATCTCAGCTCTGGAAGGGTCTAGAGCCTTCATTTTTGCACTCAGGTCTAAGTCTCATGGCCCTCTATCAGAATCCAGAGTTATTGGAGAAACTTTTTTTTTTGCACAAAAAAAAAAACATAAGGGGTACCACTGTCGTTTTTTTTTTTTTGTGCAAAAAAAAGTTTCTCCAATAACTCTGGATTCTGATAGAGGGCCATGGGACTTAGACCTGAGTGCAAAAATGGAGGCTCTAGACCCTTCCAGAGCTGAGATATTGAGATATTTATGAGATATTTATGACATACTGAGATATTGAGCCATTATAAATATCTCAATATCTCAGCTCTGGAAGGGTCTAGAGCCTCCATTTTTGCACTCAGGTCTAAGTCCCATGGCCCTCTATCAGAATCCAGAGTTATTGGAGAAACTTTTTTTTTGCACAAAAAAAAACATAAGGGGTACCACTGTCGTTTTTTTTTTGTGCAAAAAAAAAATTTCTCCAATAACTCTGGATTCTGATAGAGGGCCATGGGACTTAGACCTGAGTGCAAAAATGGAGGCTCTAGACCCTTCCAGAGCTGAGATATTGAGATATTTATGAGATATTTATGACATACTGAGATATTGAGCCATTA
This sequence comes from Hybognathus amarus, assembly GCA_030378365.1. Lineage (NCBI taxonomy): Eukaryota > Metazoa > Chordata > Actinopteri > Cypriniformes > Leuciscidae > Hybognathus > Hybognathus amarus. The sequence continues at coordinate 7,187 of JAQIUQ010000222.1, forward strand.
TAAATATCTCAATATCTCAGCTCTGGAAGGGTCTAGAGCCTCCATTTTTGCACTCAGGTCTAAGTCCCATGGCCCTCTATCAGAATCCAGAGTTATTGGAGAAACTTTTTTTTTGCACAAAAAAAAACGACAGTGGTACCACTTATGTTTTTTTTTTTGTGCAAAAAAAAGTTTCTCCAATAACTCTGGATTCTGATAGAGGGCCATGGGACTTAGACCTGAGTGCAAAAATGGAGGCTCTAGACCCTTCCAGAGCTGAGATATTGAGATATTTATGAGATATTTATGACATACTGAGATATTGAGCCATTATAATATCTCAATATCTCAGCTCTGGAAGGGTCTAGAGCCTCCATTTTTGCACTCAGGTCTAAGTCCCATGGCCCTCTATCAGAATCCAGAGTTATTGGAGAAACTTTTTTTTTGCACAAAAAAAAAAAACGATAAGTGGTACCACTGTATGTTTTTTTTTTGTGCAAAAAAAAAGTTTCTCCAATAACTCTGGATTCTGATAGAGGGCCATGGGACTTAGACCTGAGTGCAAAAATGGAGGCTCTAGACCCTTCCAGAGCTGAGATATTGAGATATTTATGAGATGATTCATGACATCTGAGTATATATGAGCTATCTATAAATATCTCAATATCTCAGCTCTGGAAGGGTCTAGAGCCTCCATTTTTGCACTCAGGTCTAAGTCCCATGGCCCTCTATCAGAATCCAGAGTTATTGGAGAAACTTTTTTTGCACAAAAAAAAACATAAGGGGTACCACTGTCTTGTTTTTTTTTGTGCAAAAAAAAAGTTTCTCCAATAACTCTGGATTCTGATAGAGGGCCATGGGACTTAGACCTGAGTGCAAAAATGGAGGCTCTAGACCCTTCCAGAGCTGAGATATTGAGATATTTATGAGATATTTATGACATACTGAGATATCTGAGCCATTATAAATATCTCAATATCTCAGCTCTGGAAGGGTCTAGAGCCTCCATTTTTGCACTCAGGTCTAAGTCCATGGCCCTCTATCAGAATTCCAGAGTTATTGGAGAAACTTTTTTTTGCACAAAAAAAAAAACATAAGGGGTACCACTGTCGTTTTTTTTGTGCAAAAAAAAAGTTTCTCCAATAACTCTGGATTCTGATAGAGGGCCATGGGACTTAGACCTGAGTGCAAAAATGGAGGCTCTAGACCCTTCCAGAGCTGAGATATTGAGATATTTATGAGATATTTATGACATACTGAGATATTGAGCCATTATAAATATCTCAATATCTCAGCTCTGGAAGGGTCTAGAGCCTCCATCTTTGCACTACAGGTCTAAGCTCTCTGAAAAAAAAAAAAGTTTCTACCAATCTTCTTGAAACTCTGCGATTCTGATTGAGCGTGATAGGACTGAGGCAGACCTGAGTGCAGAAATGGAGGCTCTGAGACCCTTCCAGAGCTGAGATATTGAGATATTTATGACATACTGAAATATTTGAGCCATTATAAAATATCTCAATATCTTAGCTCTGGAAGGGTCTAGAGCCTCCATTTTTGCACTTAGGTCTAAGTCCCATGGCCCTCAATCAGAATCCAGAGTTTCAGAGATTGGAGCAAAACATTTTTTTCGCACAAAAAAAAAAACATAAGGGGTACCCCTTATGTTTTTTTTTTGTGAAAAAAAAAAAAGTTTCTCCAATCTTCTTGAAACTCTGGATTCTGATTGAGGGCCATAGGACTGAGACCTGAGTGCAAAAATGGAGGCTCTAGACCTTTCCAGAGCTGAGATATTGAGATATTTATGCACATACTAAAATATTAAGCCATTATAAATATCTCAATATCTCAGCTCTGTAAGGGTCTCAGCAGCTCATTTTGCACTCAGGTCTAGTCCATGGCCTTCAATTCAGAATTCACAGAGTTTCAAGAAGATTGGAGCAATTTTTTTCGCACAAAAAAAACATAAGGGGTACCCCTTATGTTTTTTTTGTGCGAAAAAAAAAGTTTCTCCAATCTCTTGAAACTTGGATTCTGATTGAGGGCCATGGGACTGAGACCTGAGTGCAAAAATTGAGGCTCTAGACCCTTCCAGAGCTGAGATATTGAGATATTTATGACATACTAAAATATTGAGCCATTATAAATATCTCAATATCTCAGCTCTGGAAGGGTCTGAGCCTCCATTTTTGCACTCAGGTCTAAGTCCAATGGCCCTCAATAGAATCCAGAGTTTCAGAAGATTGGAGCAAAATATTTTTTTCGCACAAAAAAAAACATAAGGGGTACCCCTTATGTTTTTTTTTTGTGCGGAAAAAAAAAGTTTCTCCAATCTTCTTGAAACTCTGGATTCTGATTGAGGGCCATAGGACTGAGACCTGCGTGTAAAAATGGAGGCTCTAGACCCTTCCAGAGCTGAGATATTGAGATATTTATGACATACTAAAATATTGAGCCATTATAAATATCTCAATATTCTCAGCTCTGTGAGCAGTTGCACTGTCTAGAGTTCCATGGCCCTCAATCAAATACAGTTTCAAAGTTACATTTTCGAAAAAAAACATAAGGGGTACCCTTGTGTTTTCTGTGCAAAAAAAATTTCTCAATTCTTGAAACTCTGGATTCTGATTGAGGGCCATGGGACTTAGACCTAAGTGCAAAAATGGAGGCTCTAGACCCTTCCAGAGCTGAGATATTGAGATCTAATAACATTTATGCAACAATAAATATCTCAATATATCTCAATATTCTTAGCTTCTCGTAAGCCTAAGGCCCTCTCAGAGCCCTCTCCAATCAGAGTTCTCGCCCCCACCTAACAGTGCTACCTGTCTTTGCAAAAAAAAGTTCATCCAATCTTCTTGAAACTCTGGATTCTGATGGAGAGCTTGGGACTTAGACCTGAGTGCAAAAATGGAGGCTCTAGAACCTTCCAGAGCTGAGATATTGAGAGATTTATAGTGGCATAAATGGAAGGGACAGGGACAGCTCTGGAAGGGACAGGAACTTTAGTTAAAATGTCTATCAAATATACTACCCTGAAACCCCATTCAATAGATTGCAGGCGGGATGGTGTCCAACATAAAAATGGTATGAAACTCATACAGGTTTGGAACAACAAGAGGATGAGTAAGTGATGACAAATATAATTTGTGGTTGAGCTATACTTTTAAAGGCATAGTTCATCCAAAAATTTAAATTAGCCCATGATTTAATCACCCTGGCCTCTAGCCATCCTTGGTGTATATGACATTCTTCTCTCAGATGAAAACGATCAGAGTTATATTAAACAATGTCCTGGCCCTTCCAAGCTTTATGTTGGCTGTAAATGGTTGTTTCTCTTTTGAAAGTCCATAAAGTGCATCTGTCCATGATAAAAGTGCATCTATCCATGATAAAAGTGCATCTATCCATAAAAAATATATATTAATTAGGGGTGGGCAAGTTAAGCGTTATTAGCGTTAACGCATTTATTAATTAATGCCGATAATTTTTTTAACGCACGTAACGCAGTTTTTTTTAAATATAATTTTTTAAAGTCTCGTTGCTCACTGGCTCTGAATAACAGGCCTACAGTCAAACCATGGATCACAGGAGGGGTGGGATGTTGGTCAGTCAGCCAATAACCCACCCAAACAAGCAGTAGAGAGAGGATTTGGCAGGTTCTCTCAGGTGAATCAGCCTGTTCTCATGTAAATGCGTCTCGTATAACACGCATGTGTATTGTCGTGTGTAATATATATACGCGAAAATGAGTTTTACGTGCATATGAGCACGCAGTTTTTGTTCATGCAATTGATACGCAGTTCATTTGCGTATAATATACATCACCCCACACCACTAATTCTAGCAAGTGTCTAATACACACAGCACCTCACCCCACCCCTAAACTTAACCTAACCAACCAATGCTTATCATATGCACGTAAAAACTCACTTTAGCGTATATATTAGACAACAATACACATGCGTGCTATTAAGACGCATTTGGTGTGATCGGGAAAGGAGACAGCGCTCCGCGAGACGAGTGAATGACAGGCGCGGATAGTAACCAACGGCTTCTATGCGCTATGCAGCTGTAGCCTTTTAACTTAAACTAAAATTATACATAACTTTACCAGATAGGCCTGCATTTAGTTTCAGCGGGGTGCTCTGCCATGTGATTTCCCTTCTGTTGATGTCCTGATAACTATTTAGATTCTGGAAACTCACAAACAGCGAATCGAGGATCAGTCTCTATTCAATGATTTGTGCTGGCTGCGCGTCGTGTGCAAAAAGACAATTCAACGTCAGCAACGGGCGAGCGCGTGCGTGAGGCGAGCTTGACCGCAACAGTTTCACAGAAACGCACCCGCTTGTAGCTGCACCTTGTGCTCGACTACTTCACTTCGCTCTAAATAAAATGATTTATATTTCTGCGTCAGACCTACGCAGGAGCCTCTTTGGTTTTCATTCATACTTCTGCGTCGTTGTCCGCGTTGACGCGCAATTATGGGAACATGTGAAACCCGGGAGCGATTCTAGTAATCACAGCGCGCATATTGACGAGTTGTTACATTTTTGGAGAGGTGCACGTCAGGGTACGCGCGCTACACACAGCCTAAGGCGTAAGTTCGATGCAGAATTATATTGGGCTTTACCTCTATTTAATGTAGCCTAATCTTAGAGTACGTGGGAAACCATGGCATGACCAAACCTAAGCTACTGTCAGAGAAGTAACGTTGGTCGACTTATATCTGTAGTGGTCATGACCTCTCACTACATTGACTGTTTTTGCTGCTCCCTGATAAAAGATACCTGTTGAGAAAAAAGAAAAGAAAACTGGACTCGTTTTAACTAGATAAAAGGTAATCCCCTGTGCCAAATAGCTTTGTTTTAATATTTGATTTGATTACATTAATGTTTAAGTTGAGATTTACAATAAATATTTTATTGCTACTGTGTAAAAGAGAATTCTGCTGGTGTAAAGCACCTTATTTGTTTAAAGTTTTTGCAAACCACATGGTATTGCACTTTTATGTGTATAGCAGTACATTTAAATCAAAAGTGTGCAATACATTACTTTAGAATTCATTATTAAATTTTCTGCGTAACAATGCGATTAATCACGATTAATCGCAAGAAATTCATGCGATTAATCGCGATTAAAAAATTTAATCGTTGCCCAGCACTAATATTAATATAAAATATTTAAAATATTCAAATTTAAGTTGCGCTTTAGATTTAAATCAAATCCATATGTTCTTTTGGCCGGAAGTTATTTTACTTTATAAAGCTTTAAATATCGAATACTTTTCTTACATCTCCATCTTCCTCATTACTCCACATTATGTCAACATCTGAGATATTTTCATCAGCTATATGTTCAAGCACTACAAACTATGAAATACTGGCAAAAATATATACAAAATGTAAATACACCTTAGAAAATGTTGCTTGCTTTTGTGTTTGGAGCTGAAGTGCTGCCATGCTTCTCTTCAATGTAGAGTTTTTTATATATAATTACTACATGGGGAGCTTTACTAGCATTTGATTGGATGACAAACGTCAAATCTCATGGACTGCAGGCTTTAAACTAGGTGAAATGCTCCAGAAGTTAAAAAGGGGGGGCTGACATGTGATGTCCATTGTAATGGACACAGGGTCTGAATGGGTTAAAAGAATGAAGTATTGAAGTTTCTTAAGTTCTTTTTTGTTTCACAGTACTGCTGTCAGAGCATTGAAAGAACATTGATCCCTTTCTTCATCCCACCATAGCTGAATACCAAAAAGGATCATTTAAGCTTGTCACGTCAAATTTTCAGCACATAAAAAAGCATCTGATTCAAGTGTTACTTTTCAGTGTTGACAACAGCAGCAACAGGCATCCTGGGAGAAGATTGTCTTAAACAGGTGTTTTCATTCAGTGACAAGCAATTTCATAAAATCCATTTTGGCTTTGTTCCCTCCCCCCTCCATCCTCCATGCACTCTGTTCCGCCATGGTTCCTGTTCTTCAGCACATGACGCACACTCTGTTGTAAACAGTGCTCACTGTCAATCTAGGTGACACTTTTATAGCCATCTGATTTGTTTTCTGTTGCAGCTTTCAGTCCTCACATGCTCTGTATGCCCTTTCATGTTTCCGGCAAGACGTTTCCCAGCGGACTTCTTCTGCGACAGATGAACCTTGTCTTATGAGAGATAGAAAACAAAAATATAGGGTGGTTGCATTCGGTTTCACCAGTTACAGTTGTGCTTCACCTATATGTTTACACACCCCTTGCAGAAATACAATTCTTATATTTAGCCTGTTTAGCATGAAAATGAATTTACTCAAATTAACATTCAAAAGTTGAATGAATGAGGCTTTTATGGTGAGCATGATTACACCAAATACCACATGTTCCTGGATCAACATCTTTGTTGATCCTGGATCAACTTTCCAATCAGATTTGAGGGACAGGTTTACAGTTTTATGTCAAGTTTAGGCTTAGAACCAGGATGAAGTACTTTAACATGAGTGTTATTCACCTTTCATTACCCTCTGATTTTAGGGAAATTGATTTTAGTTATGAGTAGGATTAGTTTTAGGGGTAGGGATTGGGTAAGGACTACATTTTGGTTCAGGAATGTTGATCCAGGACCATGTCTTACTTGGCAAAATCCCTGGTAACCTCTTTACTATGTAGGCTATGCTACTTTGTACACCCAAAGTGCTTATTACAATCATAAAGAGGGTCTCTCCTCACCCATCACCAGTGTGCAGCATCCACATGGATGGAGAAGTTTAAAATAGTTTTTTTTTTTACTATTGAATATTAAAAAGTAATGTAAGTAACTTTTTGGGATTATTATTATAACCTTTTATTTTCACATTTGATAATAAAACAGGTGAAAAAATTCCAATGAAAATTTAAGGATGGAACAGTATATCAGAGAGATTTAGAAAACACAAAACATCCTCGCAAACGCATAGCAAAGTGTGAAAACGTACTCTGTTACTAACATAAACTCGGTTCTCTGTAGAAGAGGGAACGAGTACTGCGTAATATCTTACGCTAGGGGAAACACTTTTTTTACATGAGATATTGAAGCCAACAATTATCCTTAAAGGGTGATGAACTGAGAAATCAAATTTTCCTTGAGCTTTTGACATCTAAGAGGTCATCATATTATAAGAATATCCTGTAAGTTTCAGAACTGAAAACAACCTTGTTAGTCCAATAAAAGCTTTTATTGACACCAGCCTCAACAAACATCTCGTTTTTGAAAGCGTGGAAGTATGACGTCAATGACGCTGAAAACCCCACCCGCTCATCAACGCCTACTTCAACACGGCCGGTTTAGCCCCGCCCACCGATCCGCGGATTCACGCATAGGTAAACAAAAGCACACCTCGGTGATGACAAACGGAGCGAGCTACCAGCAATAAACATTCCGTTGACAAAATGTTGTGCCGTGCTTGGCTGTGGAAGAAGACAGTCGGCTTCCTCTGGATTCCAATATTAGGAATGCCTGGTTAAAATATGTTTTTAATGACGTTCCAGCAGATGAGTGTAAAACATTATCCCTATGTTCGCTTCATTTCACCGAGGATTGTTTTGTCAACTAGACACAGGTCGAGACTGGATTTGCAGACCGATTAAGAGAAAAGAACGGTGATGTGCCGTCTATATAGAGGGAATGAGACCGCCGTCCCGTCACGTGCCTGCAGTTCCTCACTGTGAGTGGCAAAAAGACTGAGCAGCTGTTTTCAGCGAGAATGCCGCAAAAAACAAACACAACACATATAGAGTGGGAAAGAGCTTTGCGATTGACTGTACAACTAGATTTGACAAAAAATCGGAGGTATATTTTTACAGACTGCTATAGAAAGAGGAGCAAATGGATCGCTGCAATTCACAGAAACAACTGGACTCCAGTCAGCAAAAGGTGGATCTGCAGTTATCATTTTGTGTCAATATGCTGAATTTAGCTGTAAAACCATACCCATATATTTTGTATTGTTATATATTAACAACTCGTCAATTAAATATTTATCATTGCATATTCTGCATTATTGGATGTTTTTTAATAAAAAACTAAAAAAAAAACTATAAAGTTTTAGGGCTGGACGATATGATGATATATAGGCTATATAGCTATAACACTCATATAAGTGATCACCCGTATTTAGACCTAACTTTACCTATATTGTATTTATATAAAGCGTTCACAGGCAAATTTGCTTTATGTTTACCGTCTATATTGCTTTTATTTCCCCGGCGTCGAAATCAGGCAAACATAAATGTCAGGCAACACGATTCCTGGCTGCATGTCAATATCCATGGATCACTGGATCTTTAGTAAGTTGTAAGGAACACTATATTGAGTCCAACATTTAGTTTAAATTGATATAATTGTTTATTTTAGTCGCATTTTTCGAAGTTTCCCCTTTTAAATACAATCACGCAGCAGATGTTTTGCCACTCAGTCAGGCTGAGGGGGGTTGTTCCGGCGGGAAAGTGATGTCAATGCATTCCCTCTATTGGATCTGACAGGAATTGTGCAACACACGGACTCTGGGTCGAACATATGGGCGAATCCGGTTGCCATTTGACAACATTGGACGTTTTCCCCCACGTGCACCGACGGGTGAGTTAAACTCATTATAATATAAGAGGGAGAAATGAAGACGAAACAGATATGCATTTTGTGTATGACCTAGAAGTATTTATTCAGCGATCGGCGGTTAAAGTTAATCTGTACGGAACATCGTCTGTTGTACGGAACATGATTAGTCTACGTTACCTTCTATATTGGATCCAACAGGAGTGGTGCAACACACTTATGTGCGTAATATTTCTATTTTAGAAATAATAATCTACTCGGCTAGCATTGCATTGTTACAGATCGTTTGATATCTAATAATTATGTGAATGTGTCTACAAGTATCCGTTGTATTCGAGGTGCTGTTGGTTCATTGTCCTGCGATTCGGGATTGGACTTGGGTCAAACATGTATGGGCGAATCATTCCAGTTGCCATTTTACAACAGTGGTTTTCAAAACAAATTCCCCCACGTGCACTGACCGAAACCAACGACAGAGTCTGAAGCTCATTATAATATGCAAAACTGTTATCCACTCACAGCAGTGGGCGTTTACTTCCTAGTCTTCAATGCGATACGCCCATAAAATCCAAGCATTTTTCAAGTAGGCTGAAAACTAGGGAAGAAAATAGCCCATAACTTATTCATTTTTATGTTTTTGAATGTAAAAACTAAGCGAACGTCATAAGTTGACCTCAGACAACAAAACAAAAACATTTAAAAAGCCAGTTCATGACCCCTTTAATTTTGAATTAATGTAAAACGCATGGTGGCAGCATGCAGACATAGGCAAGGCAGCTTGCGGCTCTGTCTATCAAGAGAGGCCCCTCATGACGGCTTAAGATATCAATGGGGGTGCTTTGCACCCAGTACGTCACATCCTGCCGAAAAAGGCGTGGCCTTGGCCTATAAATACAGCTCAATGAGCTCAATACAATCTGTTTTTTTTTCATTGCCGAAGCGAACCAGAGCGTGTTGCAGGCACGCAAGATACGCAGTATTTGCTCCCTCTTCTAGGAGAACCGAGGTTATGTTAGTAACCAAGTCATTTTGATGACCAGATCATTTTTTCCGAGTGACTGGCCAATCGCTGGTTTAGAAAACGCTGCTATGGCCGCCACATAAACCTTTGAGCGTGGATGGGGTTCTGCCCTTATCCAGTTGCTCTTTAAGGAAGGAGAGAACTTCCGTAACCCCGCAGTCTGGGGGGTGAAAAGCCTCGAGCTTTGCACTAGCCAGAAAACACAGATCATTTTGAGGAATAGAGTCGTCTAGTAGACGGAGCTCTAGCCAGTGTGATCGTGTTTAACACTCCCTCCGGGAGGTTAGCGGGTACCCGTTGATGGCCCATTTATGTAGGGACCACAGTTCCGGGAGAGGATGCTCAATCGAGCCCTTGACCTGAGAGAGGAGGTTTTTCCTCACTGGTATTGGCCATGGGGCAGTGCTTGTCAGCTGCATCAAAAGAGGGAACCAAGCTTGGTTTTTCCAGAGCTGAGCCACAAGTAGCACTTGACATCCTTTTTCCCTAATCTGTTCCATTACCTGAGTTTGGGTTGCGGAGAGTTTGTGAGATAGTGGTTTTCCCGTACTCGGTTTACACTGAACTCCCGTATAATGGAAATCATTATGAACATCAGTTATGCTAATTATTTCCCATCTGCCTTTCTGCTGTTATCTCAGGACGTTTGTCCCAAGAAAATGGCGTTCGTCAGATCCAGTTTTGTATCCAGCCTCTCACAGGATTTCGGATGCCCCAACGCCTGTGATGAGAAGACCAACGCCTGTGAAGAGACGACTCAATGCCGGCGATATGTTATGGCACGGTTTTATATAGAAACAATATTTCTATTTAATATTTATATATAAACAATATGAATGTTAGCCAGAGGAGAACTGGCCCCCGACTGAGCCTGGGTTCTCCCAAGGTTTTTTCTCCATCCAATCTGATGGAGTTTTGGTCCTTGCCACTGTTGCCTTGCTTTTGGCTTGCTTAGTTGGGGATATTTAATATTTAGTATTTAACAATATTATTGATCTGTGTTGTACTACTTTCATGTTATCACTGTGAAGCTGCTTTGATACAATCTGTATTGTGAAAAGCGCTATATAAATAAATGTCACTTGACTTGACCTGAAGCAGGAGCGAGACAGGGGGAAAGCATAGAGTAGGCAGTGGGGCCAAACGTGGACCAGTGTATCCCTGCTCTTGGAGAAAAACTGCGGACAGTGAGTGTTTTATTTGGACACAAACAGGTCTACCTGCGCTCTGCCGAATGTCTCCCACAGCAGAAGGACCGTCTGCGGGTGCAGAGACCATACTCCTGCTGGAACATTGTTTCTGGACTGTCTGTCTGGTCCCAGATTAAGGTGCAAGGCACATGTGCTGCTCTCAGTGAGCGTAGATTGTGCTAAGCCCAGACCAGGAGGCGTTCCGTCAGCCTATAAAGGTTTCGGGACCTGACGCCACCCTGGCGGGTTATGTAGGCCACCACTGACATGTTGTCCGAGTAGACCAAGACGTGGTGACCCTTTATTTGGGGACTAAAGCGCCTCTGCGCGTTGTCGACTGCCAACATTTCCAGACAGTTTATGTGTAGGAGCTTCTCTCGTTCTGACCACTGTCCAAAAACGGTCTGCCCTTGAACATCTGACTGATACCAGTCAATCGCTCTCCAAGGTTTCAGAGCTGAGACGCATTTCTGATCGACCTTGAGGCAAAACAGACCAGTGGCCCATGTCCAAAGAGGTACTCGTGCTTTTAGCCAAAACTGCAGCGGGTGCATCCGAAGCAGACCCAACTGAAGTACTAATGATGCAGAGGCCATGAAACCTAACATTTTCTAAAACCTTCTGAGTGGGACTACAGTGGCGCAGCAGAGGGATTTCATGTTGCACTGAATGTTCAGTCTGCGCTCTGGCGAGATTCTCGCTATCATTGACAGCGAGTCCAGTTCTGTGCCCAGAAAATAAACTTTCTGACTGGGAAAGAGCAAACGTTTCGCCCAATTGACTTTGAGAGACAGATTCTCGAGATGTTCGAGTAATATGGTGTGAGATGTCCTGTGTTCTATGAGCTCTCAGTGTGATCGAGCTAGAACCAGCCAATCGTCCAAGTTGTTGAAAACTTGCATGCCCTGAAGTTTCAGGGATATGAGAGCCGCGTCCATGCACATTGTAAATGTACGGGGTGATAGGGACAAGCCGAACGGTAGGACTGTGTATTGATTTGCCTGGCCCTTGAAGGCGAAGATTCTCAAGAATCGCCTGTGACGTTTTTTGTATTTGGAAATACGCCTCCTTCAGATCTATTGACATAAACCAGTCCCCCTGGCAATTCTGCACAAGGAATTTCCTTGTTTGTGAGCATTCTGAACTGGTGTTTCACATACCCATTCTAGATCTAAGCCAGCTGAACAAAGTGCTTGTGAGACCCCCTTCTTTTTTCGGTACCAGAAAATATACAATATAAAAAACCCCTTCGCTCTGAGCTTGAGATAAAGGCTATATGGCTTCTTTGCTCAAAAGTTTCGCTATCTTGGTTCAAAGTAGATGAGCTACTTTGTTTTGTACCTAGTTTCGACACGCAACGTTTAGCGGCGGGGACGTGCGAGCGAACTGTAAGCGAATAGCCTCTTTTATAGTGTTCAGCACCCATTCTGATACCCCTGGAAGCTTTGCCCACGCATTTGCATGAAAACTAGGGGTAGAAAGAAATCTGGGCGCTGGCCACTGACATGGGGCGAAGCCGAAGAGCATTGGTGTACTGTAACATAAACGCGGGCTTAGCATATCTGGGAGTGAATGTCGGACAGCGGGCACATTTACTGCACTGAAAACACTGTCGGCCTGAGCTGACTGCATGTGCGTTGGTTTCGTTTTTACAAAAAAAGTGGGACATGCAGTGTGTAGTACTTGTGGGCACTGGGTTGTGGGCAAATTCACTACATTTTGTTGCACAATCAACAAGAGTCAATTTATTTGTGCGAGTCCTGCACTGTGGTGGGCTTTGCTCGTGTGAACGAACACTGGGCCATGGGTGTCTTTATCACACACATAACACTATCGGCCGTGGCCGGAATACCAGAAATAACACTCTTTATGTGATTTATCTGGACTGCTGTAAGAAGAGCATTTGTTTGCAGGCAACCGGCTTGTTTACTGCAAAATACACTGGAATGGTCACATTTTCTGGAACTGAATGAGTGAGTAGTTTTGGTGGAAGTCTTGCCTCAGCTGGACTAAAACACCATTGTTTCCTAGGCGGGCTAGGAAGATTCATTTTATTATTATTTTTTTTCAGTGTTGAGTCAGCTTTGTTTGCAGGCTTGCTTGTTATATAAAAAGCGCATTGCTGCAATATTGACATTTCCAGCCGCTCGAACTTGGAAGAGCTGAGAAATGTTTGAGTCATACTCGAGTCTCTGGCGCAGGTAGAGTTGGGTGTCGGTTGGGTTTTATCCGATCTCAGAACCTACTCGGTATTTTTTAAACAGTTCCGGTGCTTAAACGTTCTTGAAACGGACCTTAAGAAAACGAAACTGCAAAGCTAAGCAGCTTTGAGTAAACTTATGAAAGAGAACGTCTCTGGTTACTGGTTTAACCCATGTTCTCTGAATAGGGAACGAGACTCTGCTGTGTAATTTTACACGTGAAATGCAGACAAACCTTGGAGCGTTTTGTCTTCGGCATCATCATTAATCCCCTCGCTATCAGCAGACGTTCCGGGAGTCTCCCGCATATTGATAATGACTCCCTGATGCTTGCAAATTAGTTAAAATCTCCCGGAACCTAGAGCAAGCGAGTAAGATGCGAGACAGAACAGACTGTGCTTCAAACCCTATAGTGTGCGCACTACGGAGAGGCGGAGAGACTTGCGTGTGTGCGCCTCATGACACAGGGACTCAGGCACCGAAATTTTCGTTCTTACTCGGTCTGGTTACTACCGTTTACGTTCAGAAATATATAAACCTTTTGGCACCGAGCTTCGTCTACCCAACCCTAGGCGCTGGTATCTTAGTGTTAGATTGAGTCACGTGGGGAGTAAGTTACAGTGAGTCACACGCATAAGTTTGAGACACTCATAAATACTCAAGCCTCGCCATTAAAACAGGGAGGGAGCATTCGCTTTCTATACGTAAAAATCCTGGCCGCGCTCAGAGAGGAGAGCCGCACAAATTTTATCTGCTGCCCGAGCTGGGATTTGAATACGGGTCTCTGGTGCGAAAGCTATGGGTTTCACATCCAGGGCACAAAGCTCCCATTCCACCACATCCCAAAGATGCTCTATTGGGTTGAGATCTGGTGACTGTGGGGGGCATTTTAGTACAGTGAACTCATTGTCATGTTTAAGAAGCCAATTTGAAATGATTCAAGCTTTGTGACATGGTGCATTATCCTGCTGGAAGTAGTCATCAGAGGAGGGGTACATAGTGGCCATAAAGGGGTGGACATGGTCAGAAACAATGCTCAGGTAGGCCATGGCTTTTAAACGATGCCCAATTGGCACTAAGGGGCCTAAAGTGTGCCAAGAAAACATCCCCCACACCGTTACATCTCCATTACCAGCCTGCACAGTGGTAACAAGACATGATGGATCCATGTTCTTATTCTGTTTTCGCCAAATTCTGACTCTACCATCTGAATGCTCTCAACAGAAATCCAGACTCATCAGACCAGGCAACATTTTTCCAGTCTTCAACTGTCCAATTTTGGTGAGCTCTTGCAAATTGTAGCCTCTTTTTCCTATTTTGTAGTGGAGATAAGTGGTACCTGGTGGAGTCTTCTGCTGTAGCCCATCGCCTCAAGGTTATGCATGTTGCTCTTCAATCAGCTTGAATCAGTTGGCCCATTCTCCTTTGACTTCTAGCATCAACAAGGCATTTTGACCCACAGGACCTCCGAATACTGGGATTTTTTTCCCTTTTCACACCATTCTTTGTAAACCCTAGAAATGGTTGTGCGTGAAAATCCCAGTAACTGAACCGGCCCGTCTGGCACCAACAACCATGCCCTGCTCAAAATTGCTTTAATCACCTTTCTTTCCCATTCTGACATTCAGTTTGGAGTTCAGGAGATTGTTTTGACCAGGACCACACCCTTAAATGCTTTGAAGCAACTGCCATGTGATTGATTAGATAATTGCATTAATGAGAAATTGACCAGGTGTTCCTAATAATCCTTTAGGTGAGGGTATATATATATATATATATATATATATATATATATATATACATATATATATATATATATATATATATATATATATATATATATATATATATATATATATATATATATATATATATGCTATTTAGCTTCTTTCATTAGTAGAGCATGCATGGCCATCAGAGCAGAGGTGTTGTGGGATTAAAATGAGATGAGTGCATGATCAAAGAGTCCGTCACTCTCATGACCACTGCGTTTCCGCTTGCCTGGATCTCTTAATTGCTTGAAGTCTCGAGACATGCTGCTTTGGTTTAGCCACGTCTCCGCACATTAGAGCCGCACAACTGAATCCAAACATGCCGTCTGCTCGTTCCATCTCCCGTCTGGTTTTGGAACGAAAGTGACTCACCTTGATGAGATTCAGCCAAGTAGAGTCCCCATCCAAACATGCTCACTGATTATCATCAAGCTCCATTATGTTTTGTTGGACTTTGCTATTGATTTGCTGGAAGTGGGGGTTCCATGCAGCTTCTTATTCAGCAGGCTATCACAGTCAGAGCTGGAGCGAGATGGCTGGTAATGCCTCTGTGACCATGTTACGCACATCCCTGCCAGCCATCTGGTGCTTACTGCAATCATGTATCCTTAAAGTCACTGCAATGCACTGAGAAATATCTACAGCTTCTCAAAAACAGTCACTTGTAAACAAATACATTTTTGGTTATTTGTCTTTAGGTGGTATTTCCAATATTGCTTGTATGCATAATTGTGTTATGATGTTATTTGCGGTTACATTTATGTCTTATGTTTATAATTGTATTTAAAGCTGCATTGCATAACTTTTTTAGGTTAAAAATGATCAAAAATAATTTTTTGAGGAAGTATATAACCAGCCAGTGTTGAAAACTATCTGCTCGCCTTAGCTCGATTCAAAGCGGTAAGTTTGTAATAATGTTTTTAATTCCAGTGGATTACCACTTGAGATTTGATGTGTTTGCATCATTACATCACGTCTCTACACATAAAGAAGGAGTCCTGGCTAGTAGGCTATTTTGCGTGTGAGGATGCTGGAGGTAGATATTTATAACCTTTTCTCACAGCACTATATAATATTAAAGGGGACATATCATGCTAAATCCACTTTTTTTAGCCCTTAAATGCATTTTGTTCTATATTTGGAGAGCAGAAAAGTTGAAATTATTCTCTTCAGGTGCTTCATTTATATATCTTTATATTCTGTTTTGGTCATATTTTGCGACCTGTTCAGATTTTCCTGTTTATGTTAATAATTATTTATAAGTTTATCAATTATGAGGCGAAGTTCAATGCAGATGTACAGGTGACAAAAGTGATCGTTACTCAGCTCAAGTCAGTTCAATGTTGATTCAGTTTGTTTCAATCAGGTGTCGAAATGTTGCAAAATGTGTCAATTTTGAAATGAATTTGAGGTATAAATCATCTCTACAATAGAGTTTGTCTTCCAGCTTAATTCAATTCAAGTTTTCTTATCTTGCCGATAATGTCTGTGTTGTCAAATTGATAATATTACGGAATATGAAATGTCTTTGAAACCAAAACTAAGCAAGCCAAATGAAACAGTGGAAGGGAACCCAAAATTCATCAGGTAACAGAGGTGTCAGGAAAAAAGAGCACCTAGTCGGGGCCAATTCTCCCCTGGACAAATAAAAAGGTCAGATTTGCTGCATCACAGGTCAGATTTGTGGCTTGAATTGATTCAAACGTTGTGCATCCAGCTTCTTCAGGTTGAAGATTGAGATATGACACACCAGCTTTGTGTAACAGTGCGGCTACTGGACATCTGGATTATTGTTTTGTTCCCTCATAAACGTGAGAGAGCAGCTTGCAGAGAAGGGGACCTGTGCAGTTACATGGGCTCGATGGAGCCAGACAGGTCAAGCAGTTATGACTTTCATCTATTCAATCATAAGAATCCTGAATGGAAATGGCTAGAGATGTCAGAGGATCGTAGCTCCATTAACCTGTCCTTTTCGAGTCACATAGCAGTACTGCCACAACCTGTCAGGTTGGTGCCCGTAGGAGATGGTGCCAGTCATAATTAATCATGTAGCTCATTATACAAAGCGACTTACTGTACACTGACTACACTGCAACCCTTCAAACTTTCAGCTTCCGCATGTTTTAGATTTTATTAGACACGATGTTGCCTAATAATAATACAGTGATTTAAAGGAGTGACTGTTTTGTGTTTTTCGAATTTATTAGTTTATATTATTATTATTTTCAGTTCAGTTCAAGCTGTTTATTCATCTCAGAGAGTGACAATGTTTTGTCATAATTGGTATGTGCAAAAAATAACTCTATAATATTATATAAAAATGTATTATGTTTTTAATTTTAAAAATGACATAATTAAATATTTTATTGCTGCAATGTTTACATTTTTTTTCAAATGTTAAAAACCCCTTCATGCATGAAACTAACAGCACATTTTTTTGATGGTTCATGGACAAAGTTGCTTTATTTAGTGAAAAATACTTTGAGACTGGTGTTCATGTCATCTGTCTCCCTTTTCTTCTGTTTAAAGTTTCATGTTACAGAGTGCTTTTTTCTTACAAAAGGTTCTGAGCAATTTCTGTTTCGCTGTGACAAAAAGAAAAGCTTGCTGTATGTTTCCTGATTGAAATTTTTGTAGCGCTATAAAAAATTCAGTTCTGTCACTTGTTCTTCTTGTGCACTGCAGTGTAACTTTCTTAAATGATGAAAAACTTTCTTAATAATAAATGTTTAAATAAAGTTTTGCTTTGAAATGACATTGTTATACTTTTCTATTTAGATCTATTCAATTTTTCTGTTGCGAAACTGCTAAATTTGTGCCAGAGATATTCCAGTCAAATCAATGCTGAAGTTTCCTTTATGTTTGTTTCAGAGCATGTGTGAGCTTTTATGACATCAGGCAATAGATTAAACAACACAGTAAAGTTTTGTCAAATAAATGCCCCGCTAAGCTGGCGCTGATTAAATTACGATTTTTTTAATAGAAATCTTGGTCTGATTTTTTGTCCTATTCATTTTTTGGGGGCAAACTGTATAATAGAGGTTCCATTTAGGTCCAAACTGTATTGGCTTAGTGAGGTAATTTAACATCATTTGGTCTGCTCCGGCATTCATTAATATGAATACTCGGGAGGAAAAAGGACCCTTTATCACTGACCATTATGGCCACCCACCCATTCTTTAATGTCACATCCAAAAAAGAGAAAAAAATACTTTGAGACGAGTCAGTAGGAGCAGAAAGCTGTGAACATAGGATGTGTTTGACTTTGGAAGAAGTTTAGCACATTTTCTGCACTGTGCATGTATTTGTCTGTACATTCCAATAAAAATAAAACCAACATTAGCGAAAGGAAGCACCTATATGCTGCCTTGACATGCTATCGGAATTTTCCATCTTCTGAAATCATTATTACTAGCTGGTCGCATTTAATCTGATTTGTTGTTGGAAAGAATAGGATTCATGCACTCAAAAAAATGAACTAGGGAGGTGTCAGGAACCAGTCAGAAGCATCCCAGGTCATCACGCAACGATCACTGTCCCCGGATTATTAATCACCTGCACCTGATTCCACTCTGCACTCACTGCCCAGTCCAGGGCCGGTTCTATCCCTTTGGTTGCCCTAGGCGAGATCGATTTTAGCGCCCCCCCCCACTTTTTTATTATTATTTTATTTTTGGTACATTTAAGCATATTTTTTTTCCGACTTATTTGTTGGCCATGTGGTCTGTGCAATATCAAATATTAAAAATTCTAAACCTAAAATTGTGTATTATGTACAGTATGTATGTTATGTATTGTTCTACTATAGTAATAATAATTTTTAAAATAATATATTGCATTTTATTGGTGTCACCCACATTGTCCCACAGCAACATTACAATAGTGTGGATAAGTGTACAATGTTTTATAATAATAATTCATTATAGTGTCCAATCCATTTAATAATTTAACATATTTAATATTGGGTGCACTGACCAGGATGGACCCAGCAGACCAATCTCAGCTACGACTCAGCTGTGGAGGCCCAGGGTGCGCTACTGGGACAGCATCAAGGAGAGCTGGCGGCCGCTCATCAAACCATGGACTCGCTAGTCAACCAGGTCACTGAACTTACGGAGACTATTCGCCGGATGCAGATTGATCGAAACCGTGTATCACCGGTCACCGAACGCCCTCCTGTCTCTCCAGAACCACGCATCAACAATCCTCCAATTTATTCCGGTGAGCCTACAATGTGTCGTCCATTCATGATTCAGTGTGAAGTGATTTTTTCCCTGCAACCCCTCACTTATGCCTCAGACACTGCCAGAGTGGCGTTTGTCATCTCCCTTCTCGCCGGCCGGGCCCGGGAATGGGCCACTTCTGTCTGGGCTGCAGGGGCAGCATGCTGCGAGGATTTTCTCAGCTTCAAGGCAGAATTTGTGAAGTATTCGACCGCTCAGCGCTCGGTAAGGAGGCATCACGGCTGTTGGCAGCTCTGCGTCAGGGGAGACGCTCAGTAGCAGATTTTGCCATCGAGTTCCGCACTCTTGCAGCTTCAAGTATGTGGAATGAAGTAGCGCTGGTGGCCAGGTTTACGGAGGCGCTGGAGGACGACATAAAGGATGAGGTATATGCTCACGAACTTCCTGAACACCTGGATGAACTTGTTGACCTGGCCATCCGCTGGGACAACCGCCGGGATCTTCGAAGGAGAGCTCGGTTTCCCCCATCTCCGTCATTAGTCGACCTCAATCCTATCTCCTCCGTGTCTGCTGCTCCAGACCACTCCTCCGCTCCGGAGGCTATGCAATTGGGCAGGTACCGTTTGTCTGCAGAGGAGAAACAGAAACGTCTGTCTAAGGGACTATGTCTTTACTGTGGTCGACCCGGACATTTTGCTTCTTCCTGTCCGGCAAAAGCCAACGCTCGCCAGTGAATGTGGGGATTCTGGCGAGCGCTACTCTCCACTACCCCACCCACTGGTTCCCGCTCCGTGCTTCCAGCCTCAGTCATTCATAAAGGTGCTGTTCACCAACTCTCTGCCCTCATTGATTCGGGAGCCGAGGGAAATTTCATAGATTTTTCTTGGGCCTCGAGAAGAGGCATTTCTTTTCAGT
Source organism: Hybognathus amarus (assembly GCA_030378365.1). Lineage (NCBI taxonomy): Eukaryota > Metazoa > Chordata > Actinopteri > Cypriniformes > Leuciscidae > Hybognathus > Hybognathus amarus. The sequence continues at coordinate 27,033 of JAQIUQ010000222.1, forward strand.
CTCTCTCTTCCTACCCTTACTGCTCTCGCCTTAGATGGCAGGGAACTGACCACTATTTCTCAGACCTCTGTTCCTTTAGAGCTTATTACTTCTGGCAATCACAGGGAAGAAATTGTGTTTTTTGTTTGTCATTCACCCCTCACTCCTGTGATCCTAGGTCACCCCTGGTTAACCACTCACAATCCTCACATAAACTGGTCTGAGAGCACGATTTTATCATGGAGTCTGCATTGCCATGCCCATTGTCTTGTGTCTGCCTTGTCTCCTGTCTCCTCTGTTCCTGTGTTACAGGAGAAGCCGGTCGATCTTTCCAGAGTTCCTGAGGTCTACCATGATCTGAGGGCGGTCTTCAGTCACTCCCGGGCCGCATCTCTCCCTCCGCACCGCCCCTATGATTGCGCCATCAACCTTCTTCCTGGCACTTCTCCGCCTAAGGGGCGGTTGTTCTCCTTGTCCGCCCCCGAACGGGTGGCCATGGAGAAATATCTTTCAGAGTCTCTGGCAGCCGATATTATTCGTCCTTCTTCCTCTCCGGCGGGAGCGGGGTTCTTCTTCGTGAAGAAGAAGGATGGTTCCTTGCGCCCCTGCATTGATTATCGGGGGCTGAACGACATCACCATTAAAAACAGGTACCCACTGCCGTTGATGTCGTCGGCCTTCGAGATCCTGCAGGGGGCAAGGTACTTCACGAAGCTGGACCTCCGCAACGCATACCATTTGGTTCGAATCAGGGAGGGGGACGAATGGAAGACGGCCTTTAACACCCCACGGGGCACTTCGAGTACCGAGTTCTCCCCTTCGGATCTGACGAATGCTCCTGCCGTCTTCCAGGCGCTTGTCAACGACGTGCTGAGAGACATGATCAACAAGTTTGTCTTTGTGTATCTGGATGACATCCTGATCTTTTCTCGTTCACTCCAGGTACACATTCAGCACGTCAGACGGGTGCTGCAGCGCCTGCTGGAGAACCAACTGTTTGCTAAGGCGGAGAAGTGTTCCTTCCACAACCAGTCGGTTCCGTTCTTGGGACACATCATCTCGGTGGAGGGTATTCGCGTGGATCCTGCTAAGGTAAGAGCCGTCTCCGACTGGCCTACACCTGGCAACCGAAGAGCACTACAGAGTTTTATCGGGTTTGCTAATTTCTACAGGCGGTTTATCCGTAATTTTGGCCAGGTGGCAGCTCCTCTGACTGCATTAACCTCCACAAGGACACCGTTTTGCTGGTCCTCGTCCGCCCAGGCAAAAGAGGTTTTCATCTGCACCTATATTAATTACTCCAGACCCTACCCGGCAGTTTATTGTGGAGGTTGATGCATCAGAGACAGGTGTCGGAGCGGTTCTTTCGCAGCGATCTTGCCTTGACAACAAATTGCACCCTTGTGCATATTTCTCTCACCGATTGTCTCCCACAGAACGGAACTACGACATCGGCAATCGTGAGCTGTTGGCAGTGCGGCTGGCTTTGGGGGAGTGGCGCCACTGGTTGGAGGGCGTGGCGGAGCCTTTTCTGGTTTGGACCGATCATCGGAACTTGGAGTATATCCAAACCGCCAAATGGTTGAATTCCAGGCAGGCTCGCTGGGCACTTTTCTTTGGTCGTTTTAATTTCACCCTGTCTTACCGGCCGGGTTCCAAAAACGTCAAGCCTGAAGCTCTCTCTCGCCAGTTTCCTGTCCCGGAGGACGCAGTCCCACCAGACACCATCCTTCCTCCAGGTCGTGTGGTGGGGTCCGTCTATCTGGGACATCGAGAGACGTGTCAGGCAGGCCCAGTCAGGGGCAGAGGTACCAGAGAGAGTCCCGGCGGGTCTGCTGTTTGTTCCGGAGTCGGTTCGACCAGGGGTTCTGGAGTGGGGCCACTCGTCCAGGCTGGTCTGCCACCCGGGAGTGAGGAGAACGTTGGCTTTCATCCGCCAGCGTTTCTGGTGGCCGGGCATGGGGAGGGATGTCCGTGGTTTTGTAGTCGCGTGCTCGGTCTGTGCTCAAAACAAATCCTCTAATTCTGTACCCGCTGGTTTGCTCCAACCCCTCCCCGTTCCCTCCCGTCCCTGGTCCCACATTGCACTGGACTTTGTGTCAGGGTTACCAGAGTCCAGTGGCAATACGGTTGTCCTTACTGTCAGTGGATCGCTTTTCCAAGGTGGTCCACTTCATTCCCCTTCCCAAACTCCCCTCAGCCAAGGAGACCGCCCAGAAGGTCGTCGACCACGTCTTTCGAATCCATGGTCTTCCGGAGGACGTGGTCTCCGACCAGGGGCCCCAGTTTGTCTCCCACTTTTGGAGGGAGTTCTGTCGACAGATTGGCGCTACTGCTAGTTTGTCGTCAGGATTCCATCCACAGACCAACGGCCAGACCGAGCGGGCGAACCAGGACCTCGGGAGGGCTCTCCGATGTCTGGCCTCTCATAACCCTTCTTCCTGGTGCCAGCAGCTTACGTGGGTTGAGTATGCTCACAATACCTTGCCGGTGTCGTCTACTGGGTTATCCCCGTTTTCTTGCTGTCTTGGGTATCAACCTCCTCTGTTTCCTTCACAGGGTCCCGAAGCTGCGGTTCCCTCAGTTCAGGCATTTATCGATCGATGCCGGCGAACCTGGAGGAGGGCCAGGGAAGCACTTCTAAGAACTAGGGACCGCACCAAGAGATTGGCGGACCGCCGTCGGGCTGAGGCACCCAGGTACGTTTGTGGACAAAAGGTGTGGCTCTCCACCAAGAACCTGCCCCTTAAGGTGCCATCCAAGAAGTTGGCACCGCGGTTCATTGGGCCATACCCTATTGTTAAGGTGATCAGCCCGGTGGCGGTTCGGCTTCGGCTCCCGCATCCCCTTCGTCGAGTGCACCCGGTATTTCATGTGTCTTGTGTCAAACCTTTTATTCGTTCCCTCTCTTCGTCTTCCCCCATCCTCTCTAACCCCTCCCCTCCCCCTCCTTTGATGGTTGAGGCGCGCCCGCCTTTACTGGCAGGGGATACCAGTACCTGGACGATTGGGAGGGGCACGGTCCGGAGGAGAGATGTTGGGTCCCGACCCGGGACATCCTGGATCGCTCTCTTATTGAGGAATACCGTCGATCTGCCCCTCGTCTTGGGAAGCCTGGTGGCGTTCCTGGGGCGGGGGTACTGTCAGGACTCTGGTGTGATCTTCAGCCTTTCTGCTGTGTTTGTGTCTTGATTGTCAGTTCACCTCACCTGAATCCTATCCTAATTAGTGCTCTCACTCTCATTGCTTACACACCTGTTTCCCATTTTCTGCACTGATTTCCTCCACTACTTATGCTTCTCTCTTTCTTTGGTTCTCTGTCAGTGTGTCTTGGTTTCCATCCGCTTCACTACTGTCCCCTTGTCTGAAAGACCTTAAAAGTCTTGTCTGTAAGACCTTAAAAGCCTTGTTTGTTTATTTGACCCTGTTTTGTTGTTTATTTGCCTAGTTCCTGTTCCCTTCTCAACTCAGCTTGCTCACCTGGTTTTTGACCCCCTGCTCTCGTCCTGGACTATTGCATTGGCTTCTCCCTTGGTACTGTTGGCCCGCTACTGGTTTTGACCTCAGCCTGTTTACTGGATTTGGCCTTTGTCTCGCCCTCCTGCTTGGTAGCTCGGCTACCTCTTATTTCATGTTTTGTTTTGTTTTCATTCAACGTTTTGGACAATAAATCCTTCTCAAATTGATCTGCTCTTGGGTTCCTGTTGTCTCTGCATTCCCCTAACAGGTAATTAGTTACTTTTATAATGATTTAATTCAGTTACTAACTCTGTGAGAATTTGTGAGAAGTAACTGTAACTAATTAGTTTTTTTTTAAGTAATATGCCCAAAACTGATAATTAAACTAAACAAAAATACTCTTATAATCACTCCAAAACTTCAACAAGTTGAAGGATCTGTAATAAATTGTTCATACAAATGCTACAAAGAACGTTCAAGGATATTTCTATCATCCTACATAGCTGCATTGTTTTATCTGTGTAATGTAACTTGTTGTAGTAATTACAATTATTACCTGGCTGCTACAACTAAGGGGGTTTCCGAGTCCCAACTGTTGTGCATTTTAATGTTTAATTCATTTTTAAATCAAATTTAAATGTTAAATTCATGAATCTGGTGCAATTCAGTGTGCAAATTGAACAAAGAAAAATTCAAACCTCTTTTAGTTACAGGGTCTGTCTACATTAGGCTACACTTCAACATAATAGGCTATATTGTAAAACAAATGCAATGAAAAATAAAAGAAACTTTCATAATTAGTTTTGTACAAATTTCTATACTTGTAAGTAAGCTATAGACTTGGAAGCAACTCAACGTCGGCAATTAAGCAAAACAAAACGAATGGGCTGCCGATGTACAAGTTTTATGGGCCGTTAAGACAAAAAAAAAAAAAAAAGAAGTAGGCTATGAGATGTCTCGGCCCAAAAAGCACGTCGGTCACCGGGAATCTCAAGTAGGGAAGTCTCGATTAATGGGAAGTAGCAGAGAATGTGAAGTAGGTCAAGGGCGACATTAGAGCGCGCGCCGCGGCGCCTCCAACACATTTGGCGCCCTAGGCAACCGCCTAGTTCGCCCTATAGACCATTTCACAAGATGTAAACAACACTGGTCCAGAAACACTTCCTGTTTCAGTTTGTAACTGTTTTCTTTATTTCACATGTAAAGAAAACATCATAAAGATGTTTGTTTAACTTTTTGATTCAGTTTTAAATGTTCTGTTTGTTGTATTTTATCCCAGCTTTTATGTAGTGTTAAAAAACTGAAACAGGAAGTGCTTCTGGACCAGTGTTGTTTACATCTTGTGAAATGGTCTATAGCAATAGACTTTATGTTGAAGCGTCATGTGACCAAACCGGAAAACGGGTCTCATCGCATCCGCTTGTCAGAGAAAGTGTCAACGGCCTTAAAAAAAAAAAAAAAAAAAAAAAAACTGACTACGATATCTATGGATTTTTATGGTAATCAGCTAACCTACCTAGTTCACTTTGTTATTGCCGTTTTATTCCATTTAAATATTCAAACGATACTGTGAAGAAGAAAAAATATCAAACGTTTAAATATCAATATGCACATGTGAGAGACATTGGTTATGCTAATTTTTGCTCGCTCCTTTTACGTTATCTTGAGTAAAACCGCAAAAAAATCATGAAGCACATACAAAAGACCAGAAACCGGAAGCGATGACACCTGTTTTACAGAATGCCGAAGTAAGATGTGCATAATCGCCGGCCCTGGCCCAGTCAGCATAAAAACTTCCCAGTTCACGTTCATTCACGGTCAAGTCGAGCCATCCTTCTGAGCCATCCTGCAACCCCAGACATAAAGTACTACTCACCTGAAACATACTAACCTCTGTGTCCTTTTCCTGATGTTCCCAGAATCCGTGCCATGGTTCTTGTTGACGGTTTCCTGGAATCTGCCATGAGTCCTGTTTCCCTAAGGAGGCTCTGCAAGGGAAAGAGAATGTATCACTGAACTGGTTAGTTCACTGTCAAGTGCACTTCTAAGGATCTACTCACCTGGAATTCTTCCTGAATCACGTCTATCCACGGACGATCTGTAAAGAGAGAAACTCAAGTTATTGATCTGTGTTATTCTTCACGTTATTTCTTATGAAAAGGATTCACTCACCTGGATGCATTTCTGCCATGTATCCTCCTCAAGATCACCGTTGAACTCCTGAAACCCTGCATACTTACCTTTGCTTTAAATAAAGATACATTTATGTTTATCACTTACCTCTGTCTCCGAGCCTGAATCCTGACAGGAGGTTGTGCACTTTACATAATATATTTATATATAGTTTACTTATAATGATTGTGTTTTTTGACTTAACATGTTTTTTTTTCTATTAAGGTCTATGTAATTGTGTCTCAACTGGACAGTACAAAATCCTAATGTGTTGTCTTAACACAAACCATTTATGTTAAGTAAAAAAAGTGTACATCCAGAGGGTGGCAGTATTGCGAGCCGACTGCCATTTTGCCCAAACTTAATTTTATTGTGTTCAATCTGCTTGTTCAAACTTAAGTTTACTTAATCCGTTTGTGTTGGATTACATGATTGATTTGTGTTGCCTTAACTGAAACTGGGCAGTGCTTTTAGTTTCACAGATGCTTTGCATATGGTTGAATTAAAGAGAATAAATGTTAAAATTAAGTGTTATTTTATGGGTTTTTTTCCAGAAATTTAGAAAAGGGGAAGACTTAATAGTGTGTAATAGTGTTTAATGTTAAATTATATTGGAATTATTAAACCATTTAAATTACAGTGGGTTACCATTGTGGAGAAGAGTGGAGCATTTGTTTGGGTGTCAACTGATTTTATTAGATTCAATTGCTTTGAATGAAGGAGCATGTAAATCTTAGCATTCAAGATGGTAATACATGCTTCTGCTAGCAAATAGCTAGCTAAAGTCTATCAATTTAAATAATCAAATGAAATATAAATGAATGAATATAATAAAATGCCTTAGAATCATGTCAGGAAACCTTTAAAAATTAACGTTGAGACTACTTAAATTGGGTAATTTAAAATTACATAAATCTATTATGTTGAAGTTACATGAACAAATTATGTTTGTATAACATAATCCAGTTATGTGGAACCTGTTGACAAATTAAAATGAATTAAAGCCAACATATAATTTTTTTGAGTGTGGAGGTTACCAGGTTTATTCTTGCCTATTTCTTAGGTAAATCTAATAAAAGCAAAATATATTGAAGATATTTAATTTTGAATAGAACGTAGATTCATATTTGTTTATAACCACATTCACCGTGTTATAGATAGCCAGCATGCTGACGATTCAGGAATTTCTATCAAATACATACATTTTCGATGTGTTTAAAGGCGATGTAGCTGTTGAAGAAAAAATAATAAAGAATACCAGTTACAGCAGCAATTGTTCTCCCCTTCATTAACATTTTATTTCACGCCCAACTCGGGAACTTGGGTATCTAAATTATGTCCGAATTTCCATGTTGACCAATTTCCAACTCCAAATTTATGATTCCGATAGCATGAGCAGAGGTCACTTTGAAACCATGTGATCTATATTTTGAGAGTTCAACAAATTAGAATCTGATGTGAAATCTATGGGGGAAATGTTTCACCTTGATTGCATCATGTGTCTCTATAACATACGGAGTCACCTACAGTGCAAATCATTTTTTTAAAGGCTATTTTTTAAAGGGCGTGTTTACTGCTCTTTTTCTTTGCATGATTGTGTTTATGGGTGCAATATAACATGTATCCGTGGTTTTTCTTTTTTTAAAATCTGTATTTTTCACCTTTATTGTCAGCCGCGCGCTCTCTTCTGTCCCCTGAACGAGCTGTTCACTTCCTGAGTCTATGAAAACACTCCCTCAGAACCATGTAGCGGGCTCAGATTGGTTCGTTTGGGCCGATGTGTTGTGATTGGCTAAACTGTCGCTCACGTTGTCTGGAAGATTAACGCCCATGACCTTTACGGGCGAAGCGGGCGGGCATGCCAAAGGTGGATAACATAGACGGTGGATACACGTAAATAATGATGTCGAGACTGCAGTATCACAGAGGCAGAATCAGACCGAGAAAGCCGCGACGAATCGAGTCAAGCAGAACCTCACCACACACGGCTCTTAATAAAGGTTTCTGAATGATAATTTGATTCATTTTTAACTTAATACACGTTTGTTTTACACAATAGCATCTGACTGGCAACGATAGCAACTGACTGGCTAACTAATGTTAAACACAAACAGCGTTTGCAGGTTTACGTTCTTGATCAAATCGAAAATAAAGTCATAAAGCATATATATATGGAAAAATACATTTACAACATTAGTACTTATACAAAATTCAGGTCCATAATGTTTGTACGCATTTGCCGTAGACACAAAAATAGCCTAACTAGTAGCCTATAAAGCCTACAAAGCCAGCGCTGGCATTTAAAAAAAACAAAACAAAAAAAACACAACGCTACGTCAGGAATTATACATGCAAATACATTTAAAATGATCTTAGCCTACTTACAGGTTGTGGCCCAACAATGCTGACTTTTAACTGCTGGTTTTAAAGTTGGATCTGCTTCATAATTTAGAAACAGTTTCTTGTTTACGTTAATCCAGTGTTAACTCGTGGAGATTCTGGAAGCTGTCTCTCGTAAATGCGCAGCACAGAGAGCTAGATTACGATCGTCACTTTCAAGAACATAATCAAACACAAATTGTATCCATTGTTGTCGAAGTATAGTGTCCGTGGGAAGCCCGTAACACAGAAGACCTGACAGCTGCGTGAACACAACTCACTCGACGAGAAGCCGCTGAAATATGGTCACGCCCTTTCCTGCATATTCCAGAGGGAGTGGTTGATGCAAATGTGTGGGTTAGTGACGTACCATAACCCAGAACCAAACCCATCATAACCCATCCAAAACAAGTCGTTTTTGTAGGCAATTTTACTTCCTGATTTTTAAAAGACGATATCTCTGCTTACACTAAACTTTCAGTGCTGCAACTTTGCAGATACTGTTCATGCACCAACAGCAACATTACACACTATTTAAAATGAAAAAAGTGGAATTCGCAGTAAACCCGCCCTTTAAAACACATTTTGACGGCCACCAAAAATTAATCTTTATCCCACCAGAGATTTAAGTAGATTATTTAATATGACTATATATACCGGGACCTGCTGATAGCCGGCTTTAAAATGCTCCTGTGAGTGTTTGTATGAGCGCTCTGTGAAGAACATCAATGGTTTATATTTATAATGTATTTTTGTGAGCCATGTAGCCATTCACAGACATATCTGTTGAGTGCATGAACGTAATGACCAATCAGATGTGTTTAAGTTAAGTCAGGAGTTTTTGTTCAGCATGAGTTCTGCATCCTTGTGAATCCTTTCATTATAATCAAAGTAGAAAATACAGTGTCAATATGATTCATTCATTGCAAAGCTTAATTGATATATAGGAGTTTTCACAAGAGTGCAGCTTTGTGAGGCCTACCTTCAGAGGTGTAAGGGTTTTAGAAAGTAAAAGTCCAGCCATATGTTTATTCCACCAATGAACTCAGCTGATTTTACTAGTCTCTATCTTCTGGCTGGAAAAACTGTGCTGATTATCAAATCCAGGTGATTGGTATCAAAAATACTGATTAGGTCTTGCCACCTTCCAGTGCCTAGACAAAAGCCTCCTGATCCCCCTTCCCCCCAATGCACAACTCATTGACCGAAAGCAAGCAAGTCCCTACCCTCTAGTAGACACCATGCGAGCAGGGAGAACTGTTTTAAAAACAGAATTTTTAACTCACTGCCTGCAGGGGCGGTCTCTGCAGTGCAGTAGCACCAGAGATAAGGCCAAAGAAGATAAAGAGGGCGCACGAACAGATTCCCTTGCTCCCTCATGATCCTGACGTTAATGATCTGTGTCAAGAAGAGAGAACACAATTTTGAGGGTGGAGGAAAACAGCCTACTCCAGCCCATCTTGCAGGAAAGAAAGCACTTAAAAATGTCCAAGAAGATTCACCCAACGAATAGGTTCCACTTCTATTTGGCACAACATCCTCTTTCAGTGGGTGCTCAGAAGTGATGGAAACTACCACATATTCCTGCGGTAGCAACCTGAACCTCCATGTCCACCTTTTAGGACCGGCCTGGAATTTCTCCAGGGCCTCTCTCCTGCCTGAAAGGTATTCAAGGGGAAGTCAGGAAGGCTGTCGGATGGGAACTAGGTCTGGTTGGGCCAAAAAGGGACCATCAAGACCTACTCCACTCCTGACCTAGCACAGTAGATGCAAGCAACATGCGCGCACAAGACAGGAGCACTGCTCAACACTAAATGTTGTTGTGAACTTTTTCTTCTAAAGTGTAGGAACCCAGAATCTTGTAAGAAACATGTGCTGTTAGTAGCAGTCCTCAAGTCTGCTACGTACAAAAATTTTAGCTGTCTGACTAAAAATACAATAATGACTGTAGTTAATACATTTTAGAGGGGGGAAGAGTTACATCAGAAGGAGGAGACACTCTGAAACAAAGCATGTAAATGAGGTATACATGTTTTGGAACCTGCTCGAGCATGACTCTTCACAAACTGAGACACGAAACAGGAAATACAGGCCTTCCCACACTGAGACAGGATAAGTTGAACTTACAATAGAGAGACCATCTCTTGCTCATTTATACCTCTAATGTCCATTAGTGTTTTGGCTTGATAGACCTGCAACAACACCATGGCATGGAAAGAGAGGAGAGTGGCTTGCCCACAAGCTTTGTAAGCTCTGACAGTTAAACATGACGCAAGCTTACAGGCCTGCAAGGGGAGACAAGGATCCCCCAGATGCAGTGGCTGTTGGACATAGGGGCACCTGTGACAGACTGCTCCACTGGAAGGATAGCCTCATAAACTTTCACCACTTCTCCCTCAGAGGGTAACAAGGGGAAAGGACCACTCAGGCAGTTTTCGGCAGTAAACGGTGCCATCGATGACCTAGTAAGCCCTCTATGCACTTCGGGAAAGAAGGGCAGTGGGCTGAGGACCAGCATAGCCCGCCCGAGAATACCAATACCAACACCATATTGGGGTCTCTCTTCCCTCCATCAAAGACATTTATGTAAAACATTGTATTCGCAAAGCAGCCAGCATTGTGGATGACCCCACCCACCCCTCACACAAACTTTTTATCCTACAGCATCCCATAGTATGTTGTTTACATTTGTAATATTTGTTTGCACTACTATTGATTGGCACTGCACTCAGTGTCACTTCTGTTGTACTTGTACTGCATACTCTGCACACGTCTCTGTACGTGCCACTTTATATAGGAATTTTTTTCATTTATTTTATTTTGTCCTATGTGTTCTTAAGTAGCACCATGGCCCCGGAGGAACATTGTCTCGATTCCACTGTGTACTGTACCGTATATGGTTAAAATGACAAATAAAACTCTTTTGACTCTTTGACTTTGACTAACTCAACACAGCGACAGTCATATTCCCACAATGGGAACATAAACTGTCCACCAAAAGCTGCTTCAGCGTGCCGTAAGCCCAAACACATGATGCAACAACTGTGACCGTCAGAGAGGAACCGCGAATGACCACATCCAGAAACGCACAAGTGGAATGACACCTTGAAAAAGACCAACGCACCCATCTTGCTCTTTCACAAAATAGGACCCATCACCAGTGCAGTGCAGGGAGCACTCAGGGGAATGACTACGGAAACACTAAACAGTGAACTGAAACAGTGAAGTACTAACTCAACCACTGCAATCAACACAACTTATCACAACTCACAAACTCATCAACACAACCACTGCAATCGCGCTATAGAATACCAGCACTGGGAGAGTCTTCCAGAAAAACACAGACACACTCGCTCGTTGTAAACAACAGCACTCTTCTGAGACATCAAGCGATCGGCTGCGAAGCGAAAGGCAACTAGTGCGTGCATCCACTTCTGTATTTATGCCCGCGCCTCGAAGACGATTGGCTCCCTGGCTTGATCCCTATTCAGTCGACGTTGACTACATCTGAAAGAGAACCATGGTAATTACAATGTCTGAGGGAGTAACAACAAATTTAACATCTTTCTGTTCTGACCATTGTATTCAATCCCTTTACCTACATTTTTCAAGTCAGAAATTATATTATAGATTATTTATTTTGCTACTGGAGCAAACACAAAATCTATTTTGTCTTTTCAGTTTACCCAACAACCCAACACTTATGAGAAGATACGTGCAGGAATTTTACTTTACAAAAAGGCAAATGTGACTACATCTTTAAATATTATAACTTTCTAAATAACTTACAGGATGTAGTCTAAAACAAAATAAACATGTCACAATGAAAATAAAATTTAATGGTGCTAAAAATATTTTTCACACAAAATCCTTTTTCTCATATTATTCTTCTTGGTTTTGTGAGTCATCTTGTAGGATCCCTGTTTATGGAATATATCTGATCAGTGACATCTGGTTGCAGATGATATCAATCATTTCCAAGCATCTGTTATTTCAGAAGCGCAAACACAGTCTCTTTTCCTCAGAGAATAAAGAAGATTATGTGCTGTAAAGGAGAGATGTTTAAGGTTCTGAGGCTTACTCAAACTGGTTTGCTCAATTTGTAAGCATGCAAACAGTCTCTCTTGTCTTCCTGTGGAGACCAAACACCAAAACAATTTCAGCTTTCTTCACAAACATCATAATAGAACGATGTTTATCTGATGTGCCCCAGTGTTTTTCATTAAGATCATTGGCTATAAAGTGAGAATAATGGCAAGACATCTGCATTGGGTGAAGATGCAAACTGATTTCTTAAAATAATCTGATTACTGAATTTCCAGTCTAATAAATGCTTTCCAAAAACATTGAGTCAAAGTGGTATAACCAACCTGAGACTGACAAAGAAAAGTCTCATAAAAGGATTAAATTATTTTTAGATTCAGTATAAGTATTTTTTTTCCTTTTCAAAAACAAATGAAATACAACATGAATCCAAAGATTAGATTTCCAAGGCCACGACACTGGATTTTATGCCAGGTGCGTTTAAAGAGGTTACAGCATAGTACTGGTGAAGATACATTACTCTGCAGTTCCCAACTCTGTGCTGACAGCAGCACAAATTGATTCCACGAGGTTTGCAGAACCAGCCACAAAAGCATCTGTCTCACTCCTCGCCACTGCTCTTTTCTGATGGGCCGCAGATTCTGCCGCTACCTTCAGCATACGGCTCTGTCTTGGCATGGCGCCAGCTGGCCACTCAGGGAGGACAGCGGTGGTCATCTGTCAGTGCCAGTCTGTCAGCAGATAGTGGCTGATGGATGGAGCCACGTGCTCGTCAATAAAACACACTTTGAAATGATTGCAGTGCTGTGCAAAGACCAAGCTGTAGTGCAGTGGGCTCTGGCCTTCACCCTTCATCTCAAAGCATTACCCTGCTGCTGGACTCATACGGGTAGATTGAGATAAGTTTGTTTTGGTTTTATGCTGGAGAACAAGTATGTATTGTCTTCAACAGGGAGGTGACATCATTCACTCAACACATACACTCACCTAAAGGATTATTAGGAACACCTGTTCAATTTCTTATTTATGCAATTATCTAATCAACCAATCACATGGCACTTGCTTCAATGCATTTAGGGGTGTGGTCCTGGTCAAGAGCAATCTCCTGAACTCCAAACTTAATGCCAGAATGGGAAAGAAAAGTGATTTAAAGGGGTCATATAATCCAATTTTTGTACAAGTTAATATGAATGTTTAGGGTCTAAATGAAAACTTTGTAATATACTTTTATAAAAAAATTCTCATTAGTATTTTAAGAAACACCATTTTAGTTGGTCAAAATCAGCTCTTGCTTTCAGCAAGCTGTTTGAGTGCATATACCTTTAAATAAGAATTTTTTCAGGAGCAGCTTCTTAGCAAAACCAGCTTTATACTGTTCCTCGTTTATAAAGCAGTCTGGTGAGAAATGATTCACGCATACAAGAATGTATTGACGTTGATCATGGGGAATATTCCCTTCGTAGTTCGTAAACAAAACTCAGCCACTGCATCTTCAGCGGTTCAAATTTTAGGAACATCAGAATGATTTCTGTGTTTGTTATTGCACCCAAGAACAGAACAACACAATCGCTTAGACACCATTCTGCTTCAGTGTATCAACAATGACGGACTACCAGTCTATGAGTGACAGCTTGCTCAGGGCGGGTCTGTGTTGAAACACTGCTGTCAATCAACAACCGCAGGAGGGGCGTGTGACGTCACATGGTCGAACGGCTCGATTTGAGACAGGGAAAAAATAAGGAGATAAAAACAAAACCACTGGATGGATTTTATCATTAAATGATGGTTGTGTACAGGCACTGACAACACACATTGCAGTACAATCAACTTGTTAAAGTGCATGTACCATTATATGACCCCTTAAAGCAATTTTGAGTGTGACATGGTTGTTGGTGTCAGACGGGCTGGTCTGAGTATTCACAATCTGCTCAGTTAGCTACTGGGATTTTCACGCACAACCATTTCTAGGGTTTACAAAGAATGGTGTGAAAGGGAAAAACATCCAATATGCGGCAGTCCTGTGGGTGAAAATGCCTTGTTGATGCCAGAGGTCAGAGGAGAATGGGCCGACTGATTCGACGCTGATAGAAGAGTAACTTTGACTGAAATAACCATTAGTTACAACCGAGGTATGCAGCATATGGTAAGCATTTGTGAAGCCACAACACACACAACCTTGAGGCGGGATGGGCTACAACAGCAGAAGATTCCACCGGGTACCACTCATCCCCACTACAAATAGGAAAAAGAGGCTACAATTTGGAAGAGCTCACCAAAATTGGACAGTTGAAGACTGGAAAAATTTTGCCTGGTCTGATGAGTATTGATTTCTGTTCAGACATTCAGATGGTAGAGTCAGAATTTGGCGTAAACAGAATAACAACATGGATCCATCATGCCTTGTTACCACTGTGCAGGCTGGTGGTGGTGGTGAAATGGTGTGGGGGATGTTTTCTTGGAACACTTTAGGCCCCTTAGTGCCAATTGGGCATTGTTTAAATTCCACGGCCTATCTGAGCATTGTTTCTGACCATGTCCATCCCTTTATGGCCACCATGTACTCATCCTCTGATGGCTACTTCCAGCAGGATAATGCACCATGTCACAAAGCTCGAATCATTTCAAATTGGTTTCTTGAATATGACAATGACTTCACTGAATTGAAATGGCCAAACAGAACAGTCACCAGATCTCAACCCAATAGAGCATCTTTGGGATGTGGTGGAACAGGAGCTTTGTGCCCTGGATGTGCATCCACAAATCTCCATCAACTGCAAGATGCTATCCTATCAATATGGGCCAACATTTCTAAAGAATGCTTTCAGCACCTCGGTAAATCAATGCCACATAGAATTAAGGCAGTTCTGAAGGTAAAAGGGGGTCAAACACAGGATTACGATGATGTTCCTAATAATTGTTTAGGTGAGTATAGTTCACCCAAATACAATCCCGATAATTTACCTCATATCATCCTAAACATAAAATGTTTTACTTCTTTAACTTCTGTACTAAAGCATAAAAATACCATAATACATTCCAGTAGAAGATATTTAGGAAACATGCTAAATTCACAACATACTTTTTTTGCGTCAGAATATTTTTGTTTTGGTCTCTGAATCCGCAACTGCCAGTTTACCCAAAAGTATCTAGACATTCCCGGAAACCACAGTGTATTGCATCCGTGGAAGACAGCAAATGAACTGGGCAGATTCTATCAGAAGTAAAAAGCCCTGGAATCAATCTAAATGACCTATGACCAGTCCTCAATCTAGCTGGGGGTGGGGGAAACAATTCTCTCCAATATTTTGAATTTGGACTGCAGTACCAATTTCAACCACTAGCTGTCAACATTACAAACTGCACCTTTAATGAATAGTTTTGGTTCTAAGTTTTAGAAAGTAGTTGGTCACTGGATTAATTTCAGGCTCCAAAAGTTGTATGGACCCAGGCTCAGGGTCCATACAACTTCTGCAGTCAAATAATAGCTCTGTTCTGAGTCAAATCATTTCAATCCAACTCACAAAACCTGAATCAATTAATTCACAGATTGGACTGATCCAATTTCCCAATCAACTCTATGATCAGGTCACAGCGGCACTGGAGGTGAATATTTTCAGCTGATAACAGCTGAAATTTTGAGCTTTCATTCTAAAAGGGTAGGAATACAGCACATTACTTGGAATAACTATACTATACTATTCTGATTCAACTTGAAAGATCCAGACACTATTCATTGTTACTGCTTGGAGAGAGCAACCTCCGTACAGTAATGAAAACACTTTTTCTTCTTGTGCTTAAGAGAAGAAGTCAGATCGGTTTGAAACAACATAAAGGTTTTCATTTTTGGGTGAACTATTCCTTTGACTGAATCGAGCAACAGCCATATTGTTCAAGCTAGAATTATTGATCATCCAAACAACTATATAAAAAGAGACTTTGCAGGTTCCTATCAACTCTTAATTATTTAAAACTCTAGACCATCTTCTTTATAAATAAGAGAAATTTACAGTCCAAGCAGTGAATAAACTACACACACTCACAGGGTAAATCTTGGATGGCAATGCCAACTTTAATATTAATGCCATCAGGTCTTGAGTGAAAAGGGCAAACGCAGCTTCATGTCAAAGACCAACATCTATTTTCTCTCCTGTGTGAAGGGGAAAATGGTGTGCACGTGTTGTCAGCATTTAGCTCCAATTTTCCTCAGCCTGCCAAGCAAATCCCTACACATACAAATGGGAGTGTATGATAGCCAACCTGACATTGGATTGAAAAACATGACAATTTGAAAACGCTTACCTTTCACTCTGCGGGAGACAGTGAGGTGACCTAGATTGATGTAGTGTGTGGGAGTATTCGAAAATGGACGAAACAGCTCATGTTAGACCGGGTTGGCATCAAGGTTTATTATCTTTTACAATGTACAATATACAAAAATATAGAGTACCAAAAATTCACAGTGTCTAAAAGGCAGTGATTACAGTCTACATCGCATATCTAACCACCAGGTCAGTTGCATAGAAGGGCACCAAGCCTTGCAGGGATGGAGCGCCTCATTGCGTCGTCTGGCTTTATGCGTGTTCCATGAGCGGAAATACTCCTTTCAAGACCCGACCTACACAGAGCAGCCGCATTTTACCAACATATATTATCTGGGCAGGCACATGGGAGCGAATGTGGGGATTTAGTTTGACCTTTTAACTTTAAATAAGAGCTTAGAGTCTTGCCTATTCTTGATTTAGTTCCATGCATACAGAGTAAAAAAAAGCCTTTGAAAGACATTTTAAATCTGTGATTTACCTCAGGCAAAATAAGGTTTTTAGACTGAATAAGAATATATAGAAAAAAAATGTTTTTTTTCATTAAAATTATACTAACAACATTATTTGCAATTATAATTACTTAAATGCAAAATAGAAACAATTTGAGTAATGCTCTGGGATTTTTGGAGCCTCAAACAAAAAAACAAAACAAAACAAAAGGCAACACTTTATTTTAGAGAGTCCACTTTAGACATTCTACTAACTATAAGTAACTTTTCAACTACATGTCAACTAACTGTCATTAGAGTATTAGTAGACTGTCAGCTTAACATCTGCTAACGCTTTATTTTGTTGGTCCCCCAACAGACATTCAACTGACTATAAGTAACTTGGTGACTACAAGTTAACTTATTCTCCTAACCCAAAGCCTAACACCTAACCATAACCTAACAGTCTACTGACAGTCTACTATAATATACTAATACTCTAATGAGAGTTAGTTGACACATAGTTGAAAAGTTACTTATAATTAGTAGAACGTCTAAAGTGACTATCAAAATAAAGTGTAACCAAACAAAAACCTCTGCATTAAATACACTGAACAGCAGTGATCCAACAGCATCAACCTTAATTAAATACATGTATTTGAATGAGTGTGATATTTAAGTGCCTTAAATCATAACACTTGTAAACCAAACATAAAAATTATCAATTCATTTGAATTACGCCCAAATTAATTCAAACACAACAACATTCTCTAATAGTTTTGTAGGGACTGTAGTGTATCATCTTTGATGTTATCGATCAGGGTTGGTCAACAAGATGGGTCTCTCTACTGCAGTTAAACTCTGGATGACTCATGACAGGCTCCATCCCCACACAATCCCTATGGTTGGTATATTTACACAGCTGCGGCACGTATTATTTTACAACTATAAGGCGTTTAAAAAAAAACAGTGTTAGCTTTACAATATACATGTACATTATACTAACCTTTGCGTGGCAGTTACTTTTTTTGTGGTGGGACATTACTTAGTTACAACCCATGTACTCATGCTTAGCTGAAAGCATGATTGGCTTAGCATTCATTAAATGAGCTTGATAAAATAGCTTAGTTTAGTTTTCAATGCCCTTTAGAAACCAAACATCCCATAAATACTACATCCTAGTCAGAGTTGCCGATTCCTGAAACACTTTTATCGATAACTGAAGAGTTGCATCTGGAATGTGTAACACATGAGCAAAACAAGATCTGAGTTGGGCACATAGTGCTGCACACAGATTATATTTTCAGATATTGTTTGTGACAAAAACAGTGATCCATTGATCATTTCTGTGAGAGTTGACCAATTTTATGATGTACGCCTTCGCTCATTTCTCTGATGAATGTGATGGTTAAGAATACACCATCTGGAAACAATAATAAAAAATTATATATGAAATGTTCAGTATAGCTCCATCAATTTTTGAACTCGTCTCTTAAATAAACTCTATTGTCCATCTATTCTACAACTGCTGAATAGTTCCCTCTTTAAAATAACCGTAGAAAACAAGTGCCAAGCTATCAGTATATCCTACATTTTTTCATAATAAAATATAGTCCGTCTCGGTTTGAACCCAGTCATATTTAATATGACCACCGGGACTTAGCAGTAACAGAGTAGAACATGTTTGCTTCAGACCTAAGCATATTCCATGTTGGTGCAATATTCCTCAATTCCCATGCATTCGCAAGTAAAAAGGATGTTTCATCTTTTTTAGGGAAGAACAAGGCATTCTTCTGTCCTTCTGCTTTAACCGTGTTGAAAATCTATAGTTCGGTTCTGAATAGCATCCTATTTTAAGCAGTTCTTTATCCTGCAGCTTGGTTGCGAACTCATATCCGAACAGTCCACCCAGGAGATACATTGATTCTGTGACTCGTCTTCTTTTGTTCGAGATTTGCCTCTTAAAGGTCGGAAGTCAGTGGGAAGTCCTTACATTTGCATCCAAAGGTAAAAATACCACCGTTCTAACCAAACCTGATAATGTCATCATTGATTGCTCTCTTTTGTCTGGTGTCCGACTATTTCTTCTCTTACGTAGTTTTAAAAGAGACTGCCACAGCGCGGCAGATTGCATTCCCGTAATGAATATTGCTGGAGTTGTACGGGATGCCAGCACAATTTTCTCTTCCCAACTTCAGCTTCAGCAAAATCTGCTTCCTGTAACGGGAGTTCTGCAGAGATCAATCAAGACATCCGTTTATCAAAGTCAGTGTAGCTACACAATCTTTAAAAAGTGCTGGACTTTTCCTCCATTGGACACCACAGAGGCATGACTTAGGAGAAACAGTCTTCAGGGGAGAGGGGGGGATCAGCTGGAATGTTGGAACAAGCACCACATCAGGTGCAGAGTGTCTGGGTGGGAAAGGGGAGGTGCGTGGCCTTGTCACCATGGCGATAAAGCTACATATGGGCACACATGTCTCAGCTGTGGTTATAGGTTCTGCAGGGAGAGGGTGAGGAGTACTGGGCGGTAGTCATATTTGCCCAGCGCTGCGGGGGTGGTGTCGTGGTGGTGTACACATTTGTCTGCTGAAGTGGAGTAGGGAAGTAGTTGGTCCTCTCATCCGGCAACAAATTGTTCTTATTCAGAGTCTGTAGAGAAAAAAATATAGAAAGGCTGATTAGATGAGCTGAGAGGCAAATCAGTCTCTGAGAATGAAACACAGGGTTGTAATATCTGCACCACTTTTGTTTTTAAGCACCCGAAGAAGGAAAATTAGCTCAACCAATGGCATGAGTTTGAACAGTAGATCATGTAGGCTTGCATGGACCAGAATATACCATAGACCTTCAAGTGGGGGCTATTGAAGCAGCATGCTAAAAACCACTAAGGACACAAAATCCAGAATACTGTAGAAAATGAATTGAGAAATCTGGTTCTTTTTTTGCAATTCGGTTTGGCGTCACTAGTGGAGCATAAATTACAAACTGCACCTTTAAATATGTATCACAGCACTGAATAGAGCCCATAGAAGATAAGCTGTACAATTCAAAAGTGGTGAACTTGTGGGTCATGGATGAAAGTAGCATGTATGAAGTGTATATGTGTGTATGAAGTGTAATGCTCTTGAGAAATATAATTAGTCTAGTTCCAAAAAACCTGCAGCTCAGTTACTGGGGAGATGAAGCTCTAAAAGACACAAAATTGATTTGAGTGACTCACCGTCAGCCGAGAACTGCTGTGCAACAATTATACTTTTCAATACCTGGCAAACAGTATCTCTACAAATGGACTGAGATCTCCATTTTTAGTCTGAACAAGATAGATTCAAGGCTTCTGGTCATTCCTAGGATATCTAAGTCCACTAAAAGAGGGAGGGTCTTCACATTTAGCTCCAAAACTCTGGAATAGCCTTCCTGATATTGTTTGAGGCTCTGACTCGCAGTTTAAAACTAGATTAAAGACGCATCTCTTTAGCCAAGTATTCACATAATGCTGACCTTTTATTCCTCTGTTGAATCAGATCGAATACATTTAATATTATAAAACTTGAAGAGTCTGTAGGTTATTTATATAGGTTGCATAGTATTTACAGTCATTATGTTCCTGTGTATATTGCGTGAATGATGGGTGTGTTTTGCGGTAGGTGGTATGCCATATGGAACCGTTGCCACTGAAACTGCTTTAAAACACCAGTGGGGCTCGACAGCCTTAAGGCCCGTACACACCGGACGAATATCAGCGTGTATTATTCGTCAGCGTTATTCAACGCGTTTTTTGTTTCACACCCAAGCGTTTTTCGCTGACGATGAGTCGAGTGAACATGCAAATTCCCTGACATTATGTCATTCCCTGACATTAGATGGCGCCCATTTGCCATGCAATACCACTCCATAACAGTTATCTCTTTTCTCAAGATGTGTGGAGTCCCTGTCGCGTTGTCATGTAGTTCTTTATGTTCTAGCACCAATGAGAACAGCAGCTCTACATTCATCTTGCCTTGCATCTTCCTCGTCTTATTTTTTTCCTGGCTGTGTAGACAGAGACGCATATTCTTTTTCACCGTTGCATGTGTGCTCGGCAATTCCGATTGTTGTTTGAGCGCCCCAAGTTGTTTTTTTTTATTTTTAATTTTTTTATTTAAACATTTAGACATACATACAAACAAACATAGTGCAATAGTGAGCAATCTTGTAATTCCATAATTCCAAAAGTGACACAGGAGCAAAAAAGTGGTTTAAGTGTTTAATTGAAGTGTGTGTGTGTGTGTGTGTGTGTGTGTGTGTGTGTATGCGTAACCAAAGTAACCTTTTATTATTTATTACCATTATCATTACCCTCACCGCCCCTACTCCCCACTACCACCATATTGCCAATATTGTATGTCTATTTATTTTTTCATCCCATCTCCTAATTGCCATTGTCAACCCTGCATAGAATGTAAGATGATATAATAAGATAAAAATAAGATGATATATGAAAAGATAACATTCCCCCCACGTCTCTTCAGTCCCTATCTTCTCCTAATTATTATTATATTATTATTATTATTGTTTGTTTATTTATTTATTTATTTGTTTGTGTGTGTGTGTTAATTTCAGCGTCTAAAGTGCATTAAAAGAGGGAGTACAGTGCGAGAGTGTCTCAATTTGGGATAGAGATGCTATCCCGCTGAAACCACTTCTTACCTCCTGTCTTGCCTGCCCTGGTGTTTGTGAGATTTTCCATACATAATCCCTTTTTTTTTTTTTTCTATTCTTTGTTGTGGTGCATTAAAAACCCATGAAAAGATAAGGGGGGAAAATTATTGCAGTAGTGATGATAATGATACTTAATTCCAATACAGCATTGACAATGGCAAAATTGATGATTATAATAGTAATAATAATAATAATAGTATTGATATTAATAATAGATGCTAATGATGATGGCAGTGGTGATAGCAATGGTGAAAGCAAAAGACAGGAACAGTAGCAGTCATGACAATGAAAAAATACAAATGAAAATAGTAATCATAACAGTACCAGTAAAGATAATAGTAACATTGATGACAGAAACAAGTTCAAACAACTAAACTGCATTAATATTCGTGGGTTGATTAAGTAGGTGGGAGGAGTCGGAGTTGAAAACAGAGAAAGGATTCATAGCTGTAAGAGGTCAGAAAGTGTTGGGCGGCAGGAGTCAGTTTCAGATGTGTAATTATGAAGGGGAGATGCGTATTCCATTGCAATGAAGTCTGTAATAAGATTTTTCCAAATGGTAACGTGTAGTTTATTTCGAGTTTTCCAGTTCATGAGGATGGTTTTCTTGGCGATGGCTAGAGCTATGAGGAGTATTTTAGAGTTTATAGTTTTATCAGTGATTATTGTGAGGTCCCCCAGCAAGCAAAGGGAAGGCGACAGTGGGATGTGGCAGCCAACTATAGTGGATAGTGACTGTGTTACCTCTTCCCAAAAGTGTTTGATTGGAGTGCAGTGCCAGGTTGCATGAATGTATGTATCTGTAGAATTTTGATTGCAATGTGTGCAAATTTCTGATGTGAAACCCATTTTAGCTAATCTATTGCCCGTGTAATGCGTTCTGTGCAGTATTTTGTATTGTATTAACTGAAGATTCGCATTTTTGGTCATGTGATAGATGTTTTTACAGATTTGGGCCCAGAAGTTGGCATCAGGGGCTATTGAAAGATCGTTTTCCCATTTTATTGTTGGTAAGTATATCGCCTGAGGGTGGTTTGAAGTCATTTTGTATATTTTAGAGAGAAGTTTCTTTGGGGAGGAAATGTTGACCAAGTCTGATATTGCCGGTGGAAGTTCTAAGTTTGTATCTCTGATGTTTAATTTTGTCAGAACAGAAGATTTGATTTGTAGGTATTTTAAAAATTCGTTGTTCCCGATGCCATACTCCTGGGCCAGTTGTGGAAATGGTTTTAATGTGTTGGATGTAAAAATATGCTTAATGTGGGTGATACCCTTGTCCGCCCATGTGTGAAAATTCAATGTTTTTTTATTGCTTATAAAGTCACAATTATTCCACAGTGGGGTGAGGTTAGATGGAGCTAATGTGGAATTAGTGATTTGGTGAAATTTCCACCAGGCTGTCAGAGTGGTGGCTATAGTTAATGCCTTAAAACATGTGTGTTGTTTAATTGATTTGGTGAGGAACGGTATGTCAGCTATATTTAATTCTTTGCATAGTGATTGTTCTATATCTAGCCATATAATATCAGATTGGGTGGGGTGAATCCATTTGTATATATATTGCAGTTGGTTAGCCATTGAGTAATATTGGAAATTTGGTGCTTCTAGTCCGCCTTGAACCTTACTTTTTTGTAGCGTGGTGAGTTTGATCCGTGGCGTTTTATTTTTCCAGTAGAAGCGAGTTATAATGGAGTCTAGTGATTTAAACCAATTGAGTGTAGGATGAGTTGGAATCATTGAGAATAGGTAATTAATTTTCGGTAAAATCGTCATTTTTATTGCTGCTATCCTGCCGATTATGGAGATTGGGAGGTTGAGCCATCTGAGCAAATCGTCTTCTATTTTTTTTAGCAGTGGTGTGAAGTTGAGTGTTACCAACTCTGACAGTCTGGAGGAAATCCTAATGCCTAAGTAAGTGATGTGATCATGACATATAGGTATTGGTGATTGATGGGGTGCCACATCCCATTTGGTTTTATGTAAAGGAAGGATGGAAGATTTATTCCAGTTTATTGCATAATCGGATATTTTTGAGAAGGACTGGATTGTTTTAATTATTTCATGAGTCGATGTTAGGGGATCTTGTATGTATAGTAAGATATCGTCTGCATAAAGTGAGATTTTATGTGTTTGTTGTGGTGTTTCAATACCTTTGATTGCTGGGTTTTGACGGATAGCTGCTGCTAAAGGTTCAATAAAAATTGTGAATAGGGATGGAGAGAGTGGACATCCCTGCCTTCGTGCCCCTGTGCAGTGTAAAGCTTTGTGATGTTAGTCCGTTCGTTGTGACTGTGGCCGATGGTGATGTGTATAAAATCTTGATCCAGTTAATAAATGACTCTCCAAAGCCGAATTTTTGTAACGTGGTGAATAAAAATTTCCAGTTGACTCTATCAAAGGCTTTTTCGGCATCTAATGTGGCAATGAGAGTATCTTTCTGTTGTATTGATGAGTAGTGCATTAAATTGTATAATCTGCGGGTATTATTGGATGCATGTCTACCTTTTATGAAGCCGGTCTGATCAGGATGGATTATGTATGGTATAATTTGTTCAATTCTATGGGCTAATGCTTTGCTAATAATTTTTATGTCGACATTTATAAGTGAGATGGGACGATAGTTGGATGTGAAGGTGTGGTCTTTGTTAGGTTTAGGAATGAGTGATATAAGTGCTGTATTCATGTGGGAAGGGAACTTTGCGTTATGTTTTATTTCTGTTATTGTTCTGCTAAATAGTGGGTATAAAGTTGACCAAAAATGTTCATAGAACTCAGCAGGGAAGCCATCTGGACCTGGTGCTTTATTATTTTGCATGCTTTTCAATGCGGAGTGAAGTTCTTTTTCGGTGATTGGTAATTCTAGGGTGTTTACTTGTTCCATGTTGAGTTTTGGTAGAGTGGTGCCATCGGAGGAATTGGATTATGTCTTCTTGGTTTGGGTCCAGATCAGATGAGTATAATTTTGTATAGTAATCTTGAAATATCTTGTTTATCTCAACTGGTGAATTGGTTAGCTTCCCTGCCGAGTTTCTGATGGAGGTTATGGCTGTTCTTTCTTTATTTCTTTTAATTTGACTGGCTAAATATTTTCCGGATTTATTGCTATGGTGGAAAGTTTCTTGACGGAGCCTGTGAATCAGAAACTGATTTCTTTTGTTTATTATTTCATTAAGCAAATTTTTTTTTCTCTAATTTCTTTATAAATGCTTTCTGATTGATTATTTGCATGTAAAATTTCTAATTCCTTTATTCTTTCTTCAAGTTGGATTTCTTTTTCTCTGTCCTTTTTTTTATTTACTGAATAAGATATAATTTTTCCCCGTAAAACTGCTTTCCATGTTTCCCAGAGCAGTGATGCTGACGACTTTGGAGAGTCATTTATTTCAGAGGAAGGATGTCCACTCTCTCTTGAAGTAGCTGTCAAATTCTGGATCTTTCAAGAGTGATGTATTAAAACGCCATCTGGTGGGGTGTTTTGGTATTGCAGATATATTCCATGAGAGGGTTACCGGGGAGTGGTCGCTGATAATAATTGGATGAATTTTGGTTTCTAAGATATTTGGTATGATTGAATTACTGGTTAGAAAGAAATCAATGCGGGAGTAGGTTTGGTGGACATTAGAATAAAAGGTGTATTCTCTGGCGAGTGGGTGTTTTAGCCTCCAACCATCGCAGAGACCAAAATCACTCATGAACTGTTTTATTGTTTTGGAAGATTGCCAAGTTTTTCCTGTATGTTTTGACCTGTCGAGTGATGGATTGATTACAGTGTTATAGTCTCCCCCTATAATTATTGGACCGTTGGAAATATTTGAAAGAGAGGAAAAGAAATTTGTAAAGAAAGAGGAATCATCAGAGTTTGGTCCGTAAATGTTGCCAATTGTAATTGGATTATTATTGATTGAAATGTTAATAATGATAAAACGGCCTTCAGGATCTGAAATGGTTGTATGGTGGTTGAACTGTATTTTTTTGTTTATTAAGATGCATACTCCTCTTTGTTTTGAATTATAGTGGGAGGAAAAACAGTGGTTAAAATGTGTAGTTTTTAAGCTGTTTTGTGTATATTGTGAGAGGTGTGTTTCCTGTATTAGACATATATCCGCTTGTGTATTTTCTAGGTAATTTAAAACTTTATTTTTTTTTGTTTGTGAACCAACCCCACGAATATTCCAAGATAAGAATTTTAACTGCATAAACTTAAAATGTACATTTCAAAGTTACCTTGTGTGAGTATAAGTCTGTGTGTATGGATGTGAATGTGGTTGTGTGTGTGTGTAAATCTATAACACCAAATGACAATTAAAACAGGGAAAACATAGATACCTATAACCAACAACAGAACATATAAACAGTGAGCAAGGCTATTTAGGTGCATTTATAATACAATGTGTGTGCATGGTGCAAGTGACTTAATGAAAGAATAGCTGTAAATGAGTATAGATTGAATATAAATTGAACATAAACGGATTGGAAGTGTTACACTGATAATTTCTGTAATTAGTAAAGCCAGGGAGTAGTGTCTTTGTCTCTAAACAATTGTCCATCAATATATAATTTGTCCACTGTGATTATTGCTTTTTTACCTTGGTTGATCATTGTCTTGCGGATGGGGAAAAGTAGCTTACGTCGGCGGTTGATCTCTTGTGGATATTGGTCGTTGAGTCCGTAATGAGTCCCTTTGAGCTGTCGTCCTTGTCGCTGAACCAGTACTTTTTGTTTGAAGTGTTCAAATTTGGCGATGATGGGGCGGGAACGGGTGGAGTTGATGAGTTTCTGTCCTAAACGGTGAACGCGATGGAAGGTGATTTGCTCCACAGTCTCCGGTGTAAGTTTGAGCTGGTTGACCAGGAAGTCCTTAACAGTTTTTCGGGGTCCTCGGTGGGTGATTCGGGAATGCCGGAAAAGATCAGATTGTCTCTCATACTGCGTGACTGTATATCCAGGATGGTTTCTTGCATGGCTTTGTTCTCGGCGATGACGGAGGTAAGTTCAGTGTTTACAGTTGAAAGTTTTGCAGTGAGTGTGTCCACGGAGCTTTTCAGTGATTTATTTTCTTCTGTGAGTGAATCGACTTGCTGTTGACTGTATTCCAGGCTATGGCGGAGGTGTTGAAATTCTTTGTGTAGTACTTCGATTAGTGAGAGTCTAGAGTCCAGATTCAGATAATCGCTCGTTGATTGATAGCAGTACGTCGGAACAGCAGTTTGTTTGGATTGGAGTGGAAGCTGTTGGTGACGGCGGTGAATCGGTTAATAAGTTTGAATCCGAGGGTGCGTGGTTTTTTGGCTTTGCGTGATCGGCCCATTGTATCGTTACAGAGTCTGTTAAAGTGATGATCAATGTAATCCTCCAGTTGGTCCAGGTCCGAGTTAGAATCCAGGTTTTTGAGTCAGGTTTAAAGCGGGTGATGTTACGGAAAAAAAACGAGAGATGGAAAAAGAAATGGTAGAATAAAAAAAAAAAAAGTTTGTCAACTATTTCTAGCAGCGGCGTGCTGCCATGTTGTATTTTTTTTGCACCAACGCACACGCACGCACTACGTCATGCACGTCATCTCTGTGATTTCCCCAAGTTGTGTTTTACTGTCTCTTCAGAAGCTCCAAACACATGAGCAAAAGCACAAATTTCATTGGTCGAATAGTTTCTTTACGTGGCTGCGTAAGAAAGAAACGAAACCGAGGCGTTTTTTAAAAAATGACGCTTTTTACGCTTGCCGTTTTACGCGTCGGTGTGAACACTCACATTGGCGCCCTTTTTTTAGTCACGAGGCGTTAAACGTTAGCGATGACGCGCGCAAAATTCGTCCCAAGTGTGAACAGGCCTTTAGTCAAATGGGTTGGCGCGTATGGTTGGGTTGTGGAGAGATGTGGTTAGGTCACAGCAGCAGGAGGTATGTAGAGGTCAGTAAGCTGGGCTGAGTTGAGTGGGGGAGTGCGAACGGGGAGTCACTGTCTTCGAGTTTTTAACATCTACTCTCGTGTAATGGAAATCATTATGAACAGCAGCTATGCTAATTATTTCCCATTTGCTTTTCTGCTGTTATTTCAGGACATAGTCTCGAGGAAAATGGCGTTCGTCAGCTCCAGTTTGTATCCAGCCTCTCACGGAGACTTCAGATGCCCAACACCTGCGATGAGACGACTCAACGCCTGTGAAGAACGACTGACTCGCGATGTATGCCTAAATTATCACATGATTAACTAAATTTTTCCATGTACATTTCTGAAATGCACTTTCTGTAAAGCTGCTTTGAAACAATATGTATTGTGAAAAGCGCTATACAAATGAATTTGAATTGAATTGGATTGAATAGATGGAATTGCTGTTCTATCCAGAACTCAATGAGTGACAACAAGTGAATGTTTGTCTACTATTACGAAACACAAATGACATCCTCCTGACAGTGGTATCTTCTGCAGACTTTCGACAAACAGCTCCTTGCGCAAAATCCGAATATTAATCCTGATTTACAACGTGGCTCTCACCGGATGCTTATTCAAACACCCATCAATCAGAGGAAGTCTGTGTCACACGGTTAATATCACACAGCCATCTGTGCACAGACGTGGCCTGGGAACGCATAGACAGAGGCCTGAGTGAGGATCTTTTGTAGCAGGCGCTTCTTTCTCGATTCCACTCATATTGCCCAAGTCTCATAATGAGTTTCAAGCAAGTACTGGTCATGCCGAAGATTGATGGAAAAAGTGGCAAAAGGCTCGCACAGGTGTCACAGGAAGGACACGAGGTGGAAGGAGAGCGAGCCGAGCCAAACTGAATTGGATGAGCTCGACGATCAGTCACAACCAGCTGTGGGAGTCCACTGAGCGGCTGCTGCTTAAACAGCCTAATGGAGCCCATTAATAAAGGACGGAGTGTGTGCCAGGAGCCAGAAGAGACGGCTAAACAAGCGGTCGCGGGAAAGGGAAACCAGCGGTAATCTCCAAACTATCAGTTATCGAGTGATGCTCATTTTGGACAAAACAAACAAGCGTGCTCTCTGACTGATTTCGTTTTTTGACCGTTAAAGAACTTTTTCTGCTAGCTCATCTGTGGGAAAAACGTAAAAGTAAAATATGTCATGTTTTCGATGTTAAAATACTCAGCTTAATATGCAAACACTATATAAAAGGCATTTGTAGGCGCATTCCTACTGAAAAGTATAAAACACTCTTAGGCGCGATCAAAACGCAGTGCGGCCTGACCAGACCAACATCTGCAAAATAGATTTAAATATGGTTAAATGTGTAGAACGGAGCTGTTAAACACTCTTTTAAGTAGCTGAAGCCAAAATAAATAACAATATGAACAGGACATGCAATTTGTCAAAATCCACTGAGATTTATGTGGTACTGTCAGGCCATATTTTCCATGCTGCCTACATTAGAAACTTATCTTCAGGCTCACACAGAATCTGCACAGATCTACAATGACTGTTATTCTCAAAGTTCTACATATCCCTGCCTTTTGAGTGTCCATTAATTATATAATAAATATTTTGAAATATTATCACTGTGGCAAAAATGGCAAAATGAGAATTTTGGTCCCACTTTATATTAAGTTGCTTCAAGTACTATGTACTGACATTGAAATGAATAATTTTATACAATGGACTTATTGTGTACATACATGTTTTTACATTGTACATTGCATGTAATTACAGCTGTAATTAATTTATGTAATTACAGCTGTAATTAACTGATGTAATTACATTTGTAATTACACAGTTGACCCTTCCCTCACACTTTAACCTATCCTTAAACCGACCCCTACCACCACACCTGTCCCTAACCTTACCCGTATCATAACTCAATAGCAGCAAAAGTGTTTTACAATAAAACAGGACCACAATAATACGCTGTACTTATTTTTCGATCTAAGTACATAGCACTTAAAGCCACTTAATATAAAGTGGTGACTAGAAAGTGTGTCACATGATCCCTGAAAAATCATTCTGATATGCTGATTTGATGATAAAGAAAAAAAATCCAATTATTATCACTATTGAAACTAGTTGTGCTGCTTAATATTTTTGTGGAATCCGTGATACTGAACATGTTTTCTAGGATTCTTTGATGAATAGATATCTCATAAAAACATAATGCAATGGAAATCTTTTGTAACATTATAAATGTCTGTACTCTCAATTTTGATCAAATTCATGCATCCTTCCTAGGGCTGCACAATTAATCGCAATGAAGGCTGTGATTATTTTATGCTCAGGTGTCAGTGCAGTGTGGCTGATTGGTAGTAAATGCTGCTTCATTTGAACGCCAGGGGGCGCTCTCACACAGACATGCCAAATTTGCATGTTTGACGCATGTTGCTTTTTCAAATGCACATTATAAGAGACTCAAACTCGCAGTGCTTTCAAATGGAGTAGCCTTTACAGAGCCGTACATCAATGACAAGCCGCGCATATAAAATAATCACAGCCTTTGCGATTTCAAATGCGTTAAGCCAAATTAGTTTAAGTGTCGATAACATGTAAATTGCGATAAATCGTGCAGCATTAGTCCTCGCTGAAAAAATGCATAGTAAATTTTACTGACACTTTTTTTGTCTTTTAGTCATTTGTTAAAACAACATATCCGATTTCGTTTCATTGACCTCTTATCTTCGCAACATATATCATGAATCGAGCGGCTACATCCGCGAGCCGAACTAAGGTTGCTCTGAATTCTTCAATATTGACATGGTGGTGAGGCAGGGCTATGTGCTGTTGCCATTCCTCTTTCTTCTCATTATGGACTTTGTCATGCAATGTACCTTTGCCTCATGGCTGAAATCCGATAAGAGGATAGACTTGCGGATTTAGATTTGGTGAATGATATTGCATCACTCTGCGAGCTGACAGCTGTGATGGAAAGCGAAGTGAAAAACTCCGGATAAACACATCCAAGAGCAAGATCCTTTGTATAGGCTACGTCTGCACACATACTGCAGTATACATTGACCAACAGCCTTGATGAGTTTACTTATCTCGGCAGTGTTGTGACGGCAGACTGCGAGCTTAGACCAAGATGTCGTGAGTCGACTTGGGAAGGCCACGACGGTTGTGCGACAATTAAAACAAAAATCCGACTTCTAAATTCAATTGTCAACCCCACAGCCATCTACACGAGTGAGACCTGGAAATCGAAGGCAAGCATCGCCAAACATCTTCCAACAACGATGTTTTCGGGCTTATACCGTAACCATGTCTTCAAAAAGAAAATATACAGACCGAAGAACTGAAGCAAGGACATCCGAGAAAACATGGCGGCGTACATTTATCGAAGACTTAAGCGCCGTTGACCTACCATGGGACGAAGCCGAAACAGTTGCGACCTGATCGAGCCCGCTGGAGATTGCTGAGCGCCCAATGCGCCGCATGGCGCAGGCCGACTCTAAGTCTAGAAACAACAATAACAACAACAACAACTATTAGTTATTTTCATGGACCGCAGAGTGCATTTGGGACACATCAGGCCAATAACGACCAGAAAGTAGAACCCCCCCACCCCCATCCTACGTTTAGCAAGTACAATGTAAGCCACCATAATTCATTGCACATTTTACTGCAAGTCTTGCACATTGTGAAAAAAAATATGCATGACTGTAGCAAATAGCCGTCTGATAACTGCAATAGTGACAGTGCAAGGATGTTACACCTCGTTATAGCTAATGAAATCAAAACACATCCATGACAAATCAAAAAGTCTCCCTGCTTCATGCAAAACATCCCCACATAATGTAATTCCTTCTATTTACACTTCAGTTATCAATCACTCCAGATAGAATCAGAGGTAATTCCTTGTGATACGGGCCACGGACTGCTCCTGGGCAAAAAAAATGGCAAAGATTAAATATTTAGTGGTCTTTTAATGGTCTTAACCATTTTAATCACAACTCAATCACTGGTCAGGAAATACTGTATAATACTGTAACTTATAAAGCATGGAATTGCCTTTCCCAACTTGGAGACAGCTTTTTCCAGGAAAGGGGTCAGTGTTGTTCCACACAATTTTAATGGCTGTTTAATGGCAAAATATTCACTGATGGGTTTAAAATCTGGACAAAAAAAAGGCCAAAACATGAGCCCGATGGACTTTGGGCAGGATTTGTCTTTTTTAAAATAATATTTGATCATTCCTGTTTCAGATAACAACTTTTCATTTGTGGCACGCGTGAAAGCAGTTAGCAATACCAGCAGCTGAAGAGGCGGCTCCCCAAGTAATGAGACACACTCCTCCTTCATGCTTCACTGTGGTAGACATGCATTTATTCTATATTTATTATACATTTCTGTCCAGATTTTTGAAGTCACCATTCTGGAGCATCACCATGCAGTTTGTTTCATTGTGATTCATCACTCCACATATTCTGCCAAAAACGTCCTTCTCTATTTGATGTTTTTCTGAGACAGCAATTATTTTTTAAGTAGTGCATTTGCCTGAATGTAGCTAATTTCCTGACCAGAAATGTGTGGTTAAGACTACTAAAAGCTTAGTGTTTAGCCATTTTGGGATTGCCCAGGGGTGTACATCAAATATGGGTAAGATTAAGTGCAGCAACATGATACACAACAACAAAATAACATGGCATAAAACAGTGTAACGACGAAAGTGTGTCAGCACTGACCTTGAACTCCATGGGTGTGTATTTCTCATTCTTTGGTGTGGTGTTGCCCTTGTAGTTGAGGTGGTTGGGAGTGGTAGGGTGGATGACGGCAGACTCCTGCGAGGGCTTGTGGAACCGCTGGCAGTACACATACACCAGAAAGGACAACAGACCGGCACCCAGGAAGCACGACACACCCGTAGCTATCAGGTGAAGCAGAGTGAACCCTGGGAAAAGAAGAGAAGGCAATATTACAGTAACCATTTTTCTGCAAATAACTGTAATATGATGTCACCCTCATCCAGACCTTTGACTAAATATGTTTTTTTATATATATATATATATATATTATATAGTCATCCTTGTCAGTGGAAATTTTGTGATGCAGCACCATTATATCTCTCATCATTAACACAACATGTCTGTTGCCAAGTGGTGGGCAGGTGCTTGAGAGCATCTGGCTGAATAGACGCTGTACCAAGTGACAGTGCTGTGATTAGCCGGTTCGATGCGATGGACCAGGCATCCTGCCGGTCTGACCCATAATGAGTGCGAAATGTGATTGAGGAGAGTGAGCGCCAAACCCCCGTCATGAACTGATCTAATTGGACAACGATCACTCAGGAGAATGCCACTGCTGAACATTGATGGGTAATATGTGCTGCCACCTGGAGAAACACCAAACTGGCACTGCGGCGCGATCTCTGAAGGCAGCCACTGCCCAGTGTGGCCTGGATTCGCAACCTAAAAGGCACCGTTGTACCCCCTCATGTATTTTTCATCTGGTGCATGCACTGGAAAGGCAGCGCACATCTGCCTGGGAGCACGACAGATGAAAAAAAGATCAGCAATGTGAATGAAGTTCACTCACTTAAACCTGGTTTTCGATTCCATTTCTTCCTGAGTTCTGGATGAAAAGGAGCTGACGTGAAACATGACACACAAGCAGCACAGTGCTACATGTCTTTGAGCATTCACGAGAGTGCATGCACAAGCGCATACCAACATGCGGTGAACACAACACAAACACATCTGTCGAAGCACTTACCTCCACACTGCCGGTCCTTCTCATAGCTAGATGCCGGGAGAATCGCTGTGAAAAGAAGGAGATATATAGTTAGGGACTCTTTACACAGGATGAGCAATGGCCGTGAGCTCTTTCTAAGCATCTTGAACTGATGTTGCATATAATTCAACTTGAAACAGCATCTTCAAAACACAACGATCGTGGTTCGAAGATGCATCGGAATGGTCATAGACATCCATCTAGAGCAGTAGCTGTCAACTAGTTTTGCTTCTGAATCGAAATTCCTGTAGCTCAAGCAGTAGAGCAATGCCAATGTCATAGGCTCAATTTCCAGGGAATGCATGAATTTACACTTTAGATAAACACATCTAAATCTCTACTCTGCCAAACACATGTATGCATGTAAATTTTACTTTAGACATGAAGTGATGACTTTTTTTATATAAACGTAAGGAAAATATTGAGATTTTTTGATATTACCATGAATTGCATAGGTTCATGGTATGTAAAATATATACATACCATGTATGTAAAATTATACATACATTATACATACAATATGTAAAATTATTAATTGTATCCTTATAAAATGGATATGCCGCCTTGATGTCATCATTAAAAAACCTGTAAATTTCTTCCACCTTTTTAATAAGCTTATATATGTTGCCATTGCAACTATGCACAATTACATGGTTAGTTGCAATTTATTTTATTAATGCATTTAGTGTCCATTTTTTTGGTCTCTTCTGCTGCCAAATTTTTGGTTATGACCAACAATTTTGAGTTACGGTCAACAATTTGATGATAAACCAACCATTTATAAATGGAGCAGACTGATGCAAGAAACAATCTAATGTAACTGGCCTATTACACACTTCCTTCTTTTTTCTTCAACTGTTGAATTGCAGCCAAAATGTCAATCACTCCCCATCTTATATCAATCCACTCTCTTCATTCAAAAGCAACCTTCCTGGAAGTGAGGCGATTCAAAGAGCTGTAGACCTGAGTGATGAGGAAGACAAGTCTCCGTGTTTTATACCTGAGGGATGAGCAGGGCCACAGTGATAAAGTAAAGGAAATCACATCAAAGCCTCGCAGTCAGTAGGGTTGCATAAAAGTGATGAAATTATTACTGCTGTTCTGCCATTTTGCCAGTCTTCAAACACCCCAAGTATTCAAGAATAAACAGCAATGTCAGTAAAAATCAACTGCAAGCTAATTTGTGAAATACATAGCTAAACTAATCATTTAGAGTAAATATTTCATTTTGGTTGAGGTAATGAGGTGCATTTAAATCAAATGTGTTTTTCAGTGCTGCAATATAGTCTGAAGTCTTGCTTTTCAAGCTCTATCTGAAATCTCCACAAACAACAGAGATGGGTGTGGAGGGAGATGTTTGGATTGAGATGCACAATTCTCCTTGATCTCATCATCGTCTAAGACACCTCAGGATTTGGAACCCTTTTCCCAAAACTGGAGAGAAATTGCATGCAAGTCTGCCTTGTGGCATAACATTAATATTAATTAGAGTGCCTGATTCACTTGGTATTCCGCTCTGGTAACGCTGAGTTCTTACAGGCTGAGTGCGTTCAGTTCTTCACTTTGAACACTTCCACTTCTCCAGCAAGAGTAATGAATAAGCACAAGTAAACATATTACATCTAATCTATTAAAAACAACAGCGAGTTTGACAGGGTTTTAAAGTGTATGTTTATTTAATAAGACATTGCAATAACATCACAATTGGGAAAAGCTTAGCTTCATAATGGAATAGCCGGACAGCGTGTGAATATATGTGAGAGTGTAACTATAGAGCTCTCTCACCTGGGATCTCATTGCAGTCTCGGTGCTGGGAGCTGTTTCCCACACACAGCGTGGATTGAGCCCCGCACACTCGACTTGCGCAGCTGCAGGCCCGAGTCATCACACTCAGACCACAGCGACCAGGCCATCCATCCACCTGCACAAAGACACGACCACAAGCACAGGGTTTAAAGAAAGAGTTTTCCCCAAAATTAACATTCTGTCATCATTTTCTCACCCTCAGGTCATTCCAAATCTTTCAAAACTTTCTTCTGTAAAGCACCAAAATAAACAGAACTCATACGTTTGCACAATTCAAATATTCAAAAAATATTCAAAAGGAGTCGGTTAAAATCATCCAGTTCCCCTTTCGTTGTCACTCCGAGTTACGTCGGATGACGACGAATGGGATTTCGCTGAGAAAGCCTATCAACTTCGAAGTATCACAAAACGAGTCAATGGCAAAGGAATGCCATGGTTTTGAGGAATTTGCATGGCACAACTCTGCCCAGCTCGTGGGTATAAGAGGACGCTGGCAATATGTTTTAGCTTCAGAGCCAAGTTTATTCTTCACTCCAAAAACCATCTCTGAACTGTCAGCTTTACAGATGAGTGAGATTCTCCGGTGTTGGTGTGACAGCGATCTCCCAGCGAGTGCACATTTCCTGCTTATCTGTGCAGTTGTTTGCCAGTGAGTGTGTTTCTCCTGCGTGCTTCAACACTGAGTTTCCTCTCACAAAAGAGCTTGCATGCGGCACGTCTTTTTAAAGATACCTCGTCTGGGAACTTCTGGTTGCGGTAGACTCGTGTTCAACTCAAAGAATTGTCTTGTGTGTTTGGGCATTGATCACGCTAGAGCAGCGCTCGTGGATGACTCATGTTCTCTCAATGGGAACATGACCATCGCGTCACTATGGTTCGAGACTCAATGATCTCGCAAGAGTGAGAGTCCCTCATCCACACCCCAATCTACTTCCTCTAAATCTAGAGCTGGTACTTCGGCAGGTGGCCAGGGTGACCAGAGGGTGACGGTTTGGAACAAGACACCGAACCATTTGTCCGTGCCCCGCACCTCCCCCTCCAGTGACGGCCCGCTCAGTGTTCAGGGGATTCCCGCAGGTCCATCTTTGGATGCCCTGCGAGTTTCGCTTGGCGTGACAGAGGATGCAGCGATGTCTGTCGCTGAATCACAAGATAGGCAAGTTTCATTGAGTGAAGACTCGCCAGTGCTGACGCCTTCGGGTGTGAAGTCATTCACAGAGCCTGATCCCAAAATGACGTCCATGCTTCGGCCGTGCTTAAGGGATGACTTTCACTTCTCAGGAGATGGTAGCAGGACCACTCCTCCCCTGGTGGAGGGCCAGGGGAGAATCTTTTATTATCCACTCTCCGCTGCTTCACCCTCGGGCACCTTTCTTTATGTGGTTAAAGAAAGAAGTGACACCCTCACCCCTGAGGGCACAGTTCTCAGACCACACGGTGCGACACCCTGGGCCGTGCACCCCTCGTCCTCCTCCTGATTCAGAGTCAGATGACAGTGTGTGCCATCTCTGGACCGCACCGCTCTCATCCTCCTCTGTCGCCAGACCCCTGACAGAACAGGGCCCCGCGGAATGCTGGTCCTTCCCTGGCCTCCTCTGTCAGAGCACAGATGACGCTGCTATGCTGTCCACATCCTATCATGAGAGAAGAGGTTGACTGGTGAAGGGTGTGATCGAGACTGTCCATCCAGCCAAAATGAGGTCCGGCTTCTACAGCCCCTAATTCATTGTCCCAAAGAAATCCGGTGGGTTACAGCCAATCCTGGACCTGCGTGTGCTGAACCGCTCCCTTCACAGGATGCCGTTCAAGATGCACACTGCCAAACGCATTTTCGAATGTGTGTGGCCCCAGGATTGGTTTGCAGTGATCAACCTGAAGGACACCTACTTCCATGTCTCCCTCGTCACAGACCGCTCCTGATGGTTTGCTTTCGAGGGCAGGCATACCAGTACGCAGTTCTCCTTTTCGGGCTACCCTGTCTCCTCACGTCTTAATGAAGGCCATCAAGGCAGCCCTTATTCCCCTTCGGGAACATGGGGTTCGCATCCTGAACTATCTCGACAACTGGGTCATACTAGCTCACTCTCGAGACCAGGTTTGCGAACACAGGGACCTAGTGCTCGGCAACTGGAGAAGAGCAAACTTTGCCCTGAGCAGAGGATCTCTTTCTTGGTATGGCACATCAGACTTGGTCGCCATGTCTGCACAGCTTAAGAGCACTGCTGACTTGCCTGAGACAATTCAAGGGCAAGAGTGCGGTGCCACTGAAACTATTTTATCAACCATCAAGGTGGTTTACACTCCCACCGTACGTCGCAACTTGCCCCCGAACTCCTCATATGGAAGTCAGAAGCATCTGAGGTCGCTTTGAGCCATTTATATTCCCAGAGCCCTGAACTGTGCAGCTGAGCGAGCTCTCACAGCTTCAGCCCCTCCCTGGAGAGTGGCCAAGAAGACCCCCGGAGATGTCCGATTGGTGTAGGGCTATCCTTCCTTCAAGATGGGTTGGAGTGAAGGCTGTCTCCCTCCACCCTCAAAGTATATGTTGCCGCTATTGCCAAACACCATAATACAGTGGAAGGTAAGTCCATAGGGAGCACTGACCTGATCGTCAGGTTCCTGAGAGACGCGAGGAGAATGATTCCTCCTCTCCTCCTCTTGTTCCCTCTTGGGACCTCTTAGTGGTTTTAACTGCCCTGCAGAGTGCTCCATTTGAGCCTCTGCAATCAGTGGAGATTAAATTCCTGTCTATGAAGACAGCTCTGCTGTTTGCACTGGCCTCCATCAAGAGGGTAGGGGACCTGCAAGCATTCTCCATTGACAAAGCATGCCTGGAATTCGGGGTCAGCTTACTATCACTTGATCCCTAGAGCCCGGCCTGGGTATGTGGCCAAGGTTCCCACCACTCCCTTCCGGGACCTCCCTTCTGTCCAGTATGCACCCTCCCTGCCTATGTAGACAGAACACAGTGTATTTAGGACCTCAGACCAGCTCTTTGTTTGTTATGGTGGGAAGCTGAAGGGAAAGGCTCTCTCCAAGCAAAGGTTGTCTCACTGGATAGTGGACGCCATTGCTTTGGCATACCAGCATCAAGGTTGTCCATGCCCCCTTGGTGTGACTGCCCACTCCACCTGCAGTGTCACTCAATGTAATATCTCCGTTTCCTACTCAGGGAACAAGGGTTACATACGTAACCGAGACTTTCTTAAGTTTAACTAATTGACTCAGTGACCAAGTTGCAGTGGTTAACAGCTCAATGGAGAAGTTTATCAGTAACAATGACTTAAATTCTGACTTTT
Source organism: Hybognathus amarus (assembly GCA_030378365.1). Taxonomy (NCBI): domain Eukaryota; kingdom Metazoa; phylum Chordata; class Actinopteri; order Cypriniformes; family Leuciscidae; genus Hybognathus; species Hybognathus amarus. The sequence goes on from JAQIUQ010000222.1 coordinate 65,290, forward strand.
TATGACACTGCTGGGTGCTTTTTGAAGCTAAGTCGAGTCAGTTCCCATAGAAAAGTACATTAGTACATTTAAAATTTCTCCTTTTGTAGGTTGTAGGTGCAAGAAAGAATGAAAATCCATCATAACATCAAAAAAAAAAAAAAAAAAAAACAATTGGCCATCCTCACAGTCCAGGAGGCAATCTAACCAGAGCGGCCCACCCATGTACATGAAACAAACACCACCAGAGTCATACAGGGAGGCAAAAATAATCACAGTCTGAGGCAACACTTACAGAGCAAGTGTACCAAGAACTTTACTTTGATTTCAAATGTATTTGTTTGCTGGGAAAATCTGATCTGTAAATATACATATTCCTTTCATGTTCCAGCTTTTAAAATGCTTGTCTAGACCATATGCAGTCTTAAAATTCTCTCAGAGCCTAAAAAAATGTGTCATTCATGAAGGGGGACAACTGGGGCCAAATGTTTGATTCTAAAAGACTTTATTATCAGTAGCAAGTAACTAGTCTCAGAGGAGATCCTGGCATTTCATAAAATGCAGATCCACAGTTAAAAATGATAAAAGGTAGCCCTTTATTTTCCAAAAGCAAACAATATATCAAATAGAATTTAATAGGCAGCACACTAACTGAAATGGAATTTATAAATGACTGATACGGAATGTTCTACAGTACCTTCTGAGTTTGCTCTTAATATGAACTGGAATAAAGGCTCTTATTTTTGTTTAGTTGTTAATTAAACTGAAGATCTGCCATTGACAGCATGTTTTTCAGATTCTTCATAAATTTAAATTGATTATTGTAAGGCAACAGAATGTGACAACAGAGCTTTGCACTGCCAGAGTCTGCTTGCACCCAGCACACTTCCATATGCATGCAGCTCACATATGGTACCATCTGCAGCCTGGAGGACCCAGAAGCCCCTCTCAGAATCTAAAGAGTGTGTTTTTGATGATTGAAAAGGTCTGAAATCATGCCTTCAATACAGTGATGATCAGTTGGTCATAAATAAACCACCCTGCTGAAAAGACCAGCATTTCTTATGTTGTGGACACAGCTGTTCTCGACCGGCTTCCCCATAAGGCCCCCATATTTTGTTATACGAATATCTGAACATGCATTATCAAAAAAATAAAATAAATACATTCTTTTTTTGAATGTGGGTAATTTTTATTGTAAAAAAGCAACATTTTGAACAAAAAAGCTAAGAAAAATCCCGCTTTTGTTAAAGATCGGATTGAGAAAGATGAGCAAAACATAGATGTGGTAGATCGCTTCCATTAACAACCCAAAGGCTTGCACAGTCCCATACCATTTCCTGGGCCAACAATTTATTCTGTAGTGTTAGACAGTTTTGAATTATATGCTGTTTAATGTACATTTACATTTCTATCACTTGTTTCTGCTTATTTTTTCTGCCTGTGTTTTGATTTTGAGATTCTGTACTCTTTCAGAAGATGTGTAAACATACTCCCTACCATATAACAGTGAACACATTTCAGAAATTTCAGTCAGGAAACGAGTTAAAAGGGTGAAGTTCTTGAGAAGAATTTAAATTCTATCATGATTTACATGCACACTGACTTTCTTCTGTGGAACACGTACTTTTCCTGTGAAGAAAGTAAGTCATAGTTTTGGCATGATATGAGATGACAGAATTGTCATTTTTGAGTGAACTATCTAACCAGCACAATTTCCCTGGTCAATCAGCCTCAGAGAGTTGCTGGCAAATACAATGCTGGTCAACCATGCTAATTTACGCTTGACTTTTCAGCAGGGTTGAAACTGCATGTGTCTGATTTGTGGTAATAATGGCTGTTGATGGACAGATGACACATTGAGAAGCAACTATATTCTACTTACAGACAGAGGTAGAGCTCAATTTGGAGAACATTGAGTTTTTTTGGTAGCACGTTTCACTTAAAGCATAGTTTTTTTCCCATTCATAGTCTTGAATTGGAGCTGATCTTACCATCACAGGTGTGTGTGTTGCAAAGGGCCTCCTCTGTGTGCAAGCCGATGCAGATGTCCCCTCCATTGGCAGGGGTGGGGGTGGTGCATGTGCGCGTTCGTTGATAGTGCCCGCCTCCACAGGGCACTGAACATTGTGACCATGACGACCAGCAAGACCAGGCGCCGTTAACTGCACAGACCAAACACGCACAAACAAATACGACATACAAAGACAAACACAAAACAATCAGGCAAGCGGGGGGACACAATCATCCAAGCATCAGATAGCGGACACAAATGCAACACAAACAAGAAAGACATTGCGGAGGATGCAAACACGATGTACCGAACATAAAAATAAACACAAAGCAGCATCAATCAGGCAAACACACAAAACAATACAAAAGTGATTTTAAACTTGCACAAGGCAGACAAGCCAAGCAAACATCTGTTATGGAATGTGATGTTGATCCAGACATTCAGAGTGCAGGAAAGAATGTCACACGGGTCTGTTTCAAACTGCTTTATTTGACCCACAAAGCTCCTCACTGAGCACTCGAGACTTGTTACAGCGAATGCCAGCTGTTCAATTGCTTTTCTTATTTCAGTCTTTCTGAAAATTACAGATTAAGCAGATGGCTGAAATCTGGTTGGTCACCATGTTCCAAAAACCATCTTTACCACCTTAAGCTGATATTACCTACTCGTTTGTTTTTGGTTCAAGATTGTCTACCAGCTATAAACTGCCAGCTAGAAACACTTTAAACTTGGTTTTCCATCTCTAGCCAGGATAGAAGCTTTGTTGTTGTGAAGTGTCCTCCCAATTTAACAGGCCCTGCCACTATCCTCTCGACATCTCATCAGACTGATGGAGGAGAAGGTTAGGGGTGGCTCCTTCTCTCTGCACTAGAAAGCATCGTTTAACTTCAGTGGATTAGCATGTGTGTACTGGGGCATGACTGAAGTGTGAAGGCAGAGCGATCACAATCACAGTGAGTCCAGCAACCTCGCACACTGAGAGAGAAGCCAGGCGTCGGATTGCAGTACACGTCTGAGGTCAAAACGATGATTAAAATGGTTGGCTGATGTCAGTGATGTGTTTGAACCTGTTGTGAACTTCTTTCTTCTAAAGAGTAGGAAACTCAGAAGCAAAGACCAGGATATTCAGGTGAATCTTTTAAGCAGGGTTCTTTAATGCTGTTGCATCGCTGTAGTATTCCCAAGTCTGCTTCGTCCAAAAATCGTACGCAAGTCTGACTAAAATAAAATACAGAAATTGGCCAATGATACGGCTTTTGCCTGCCCTGGGTAACATCACGGACACACTCGCTTCGCACAAGGTAATGATCTTACAGAACAAGAATAACTTTGGATTACATTATTGCAACACAAGGAGGAGCCTGCACCATTATTGGCCCTGAATGCTGCGCATCGGGTTAATGGATCCAACAGAGGACTTGACCAAAATCCAGACATCCACACAAAAAAGACATTTTTGATTTTTCAACTAAATTACAAGATAATTCTTCATGGTTCGGAAACTTGATTGGTAAACCCTGGCTGTGGATAAAGGAAATAGCAATTATTGTTGTTTGTTCTACTGCCGTATTATCTATGCGTCCACAGTATCATTTTTTTCATTCAGCAAATGAAATCTCACAAGAAAATCACAGTTCCAACCAGAAAGGACTTATCCGTAAGAACTTCATGGACCCTAATTGCATGTTTGTTTTCTGTGTCAGCATGCAATTACAGAAAAGCAAACACAGAGCTTGAGGTATGTGCCTGTAACGATCACAAGTTACAAGAATGAACTTTGAAGCGTCTAAATTAGTGTTTTGTGAGTTATTAGCATAGGCGTCATTTACGGGGGGGGGGGACACTCTGAAACAAAGCATCTGAACAAAAACAAAATTCAAAATCTGAAACAAAAAACAAAATCTGAAACAAAATTCTAAAAGTGGTGGGGACAAAATCGACCCTTGCAACCACTTTTGGCAAGGGTCGATTTTGTCCCCACCACTTTTGAAACATCTCGCAGCACAGATGTACCAATACAAATAAAATATCTCCAGTTAACAGCATTCGTATCATTTGTTTGTTAAATAAAAGGTGATCTAGCACTGAAATGTGTTGTCTTCTCTCGGAAACGCGCTGCAATCCGTTGCGGAGATTCGTTCCGGTGGAAACACAAACCAAAATGCGCACAAACGTGTCCCTGTTTCTCATGGGTTCTAATCTGCTCTCGTATATTTTTTCCCTCATAAAAAAACATATACAACCACTGATAAACATTATATCAATTCAACCACTGATAAACATTATTGGTTTTGATGAGTAAAAAAAAAACTATACGGATTAGAACCTCGAACCTCCCGAGTCCCGACACGCTAGGCAAAAAATCTACCTCTGGACCATCACTGTACACATGCAATAAAGGGCGTATTTACTTTATATACTCACTATACTCGGACATTGTGCTCATTTTTATTTATGTACATCAGGAAGCTACAGACATCGAAAGAGAAAAAAGAATGTCATTGTACCCAGCACTTTTGAAAATTCCCTTCCGAATACGTCTCTGTCGTCTGTCCCCAGCACATTTCAAACCAAACTGACGCCCATGGTTATTAGAACTCTCAAAGGGGGAAATGTAGTGTTACAAATTTATTAATATGTTTTATTTAGGTTCCAATACAATAGTATTCTAACTGGGAAAGTTCTGCACACGTTTTCCATTTTGAGACAATCAAAGGTGTCAGAACATTAACCTCTTGTCACTTCTCAAAGTTTAGCTGGGCCTTTGTTGATCTAATCAATCTGACTGGATTAGCATCTCAAGGCTCTGAGTTACACTATGCTGATGAAATCAGGTAACCAGCTGAATCAACATGCTTTGTTTCAGAGTGTCTCCACCTCTATGTAACCCCTCCCCATTGAAAGGTATATCAACTACAATGTAGGCCTACGGTATATTCCTTAGTCAGACTTGTACGATTTTTGGACGGAGTAGACTTGGTGATGACTGCAGCTACCTACAGCTTGTATTCGCAATAAAGAATCCCGCTAAAGATACAACCAACTCTCCTGGTCTTCGCTTCTGTGTTTCCTACAATTTAGAAGAAAAGTTCACAACAAATCCATGTGCCCTACCCCCTTTCCCTCCACTTTATTATTTCAATCGTATTTTCTCGTCCTGCCTGAGTGGAAAACCGCATAGCAAATAGCCTACTGTGTGGGTGATGTTCATTTGTCACACTCAGTAAGAGTTTAGAGCGGACAATGCATTGGCAAGTATCTGCCAATATGTCTAAATAATCACATAAACCATCTGTTGGGAACTTACAGGGTGATTAGTCACCCTGCACTTCCAAAACACACCACCCTTGTTTGTTAGCAGCATACTAAACTATCTCAGTTAGCACCATTAAACTGTTAACCTCCTTAAACTGTCTGTTAGCACAGTTGTACTGTTAGACTCCCTTAATGGTCTGACAGCATCACTAAACTGTCTGCTACCATCCCTTAACTGTCTGTTAACACCTTAATGCCTAAATCTGTCCGTTCATGCCCAAACTCTGTTAGCACCTTTAAACTGTCAACCGTCTGTTGGAATCTTTAAACTGACAGTTAGAACCATTGGTCCCACTTTATATTAAGTGGCTTTAAATACTATATACTTACATTGAAACGAACAATTTGATACAATGGACTTATTGTGTACATACATGTTCTTACATTGTACTTATATTTTAAAAATACCAGCATGTAATTACCGCTGTAACTATTTTATGTAGTTATTACATAAATTATGCTACATTATTACATAATTTATGTGTAATTACACAGCTGACCCACCCCTTACTTTAACCTATCCTTACAGTTTACTTACCTAGAAAGTACTGGCTAATATTAGGTAAGTACATGGAACAGGGCTAGATTTAGGGGTAGGTTCAGGGTTAGTACTAGTTATTACCCAGTAATTGTAGTTACTAAAATAAGTACATAGTATTTACATGGGTAACTGGACTGTAAAAGGAAGCGTTACCATACTTATTTTTCAATGTAAGTACATAGTACTTAAAGCCACTTAATATAAAGTGGGACCAAACCATTAAACAGCCTGTTAGCATCCTTAAACTGTCTGTAAGCATTCTCAAACTGTCCGTTAGCATCTTCAAAAACTCTAGCAATAGCATACTGTAGCATTACGCTTAAAACACAGAAAACTAAAAAGCAGCTCCCTGTCCACCTACAGAAAATAAGCAACTTGTTTTTTTCGTTCACATTTTCTTTATTAAATCTAGCTATTTTAGACATTCAGTTTGATGCCATTTCATTGCACACTTCAGCTATAAAGTCCTGGTGCTAACTGTAAAGTTAATATGATTGTGTGATTTCTAAAAAAAAAAAAAGGGATTTGATTTAACCTTCAGTTCACGTCTTTTTGTAATTATGGTAAAACCTCTTAATTTGACCACAGCAGCCCCGATGGGGCTTCAGATTTCCATTAGCTAATGATATCAGTCATACGCTTCACATACTCTAATGGAAGCAGAGGCTTTCCCATCATGATGAGCAACTACCTTGATTATGAGCATATGTGGGAGTCAATAATGTGTGTACCTATGTAAATGAGTCTGTGCTTACAAGAGAGTTTCTGTGTGTGTGTTACCTGGACAGGGCTGTGGATTGCAGTCCTGATATTCTACTGAAGATCCCGGCAGGCAGTGGGAATACTTTTGCCTTCTGCACTGGTGCAGGTGCGTTTGCGAGTGCGGTAGCCTTTCGCACACTCCTGAGTACAAGTTGACCACGTCTCCCACGAAGACCAGCCAGAGCCTATCAGTCGTACACCAGGCGCCCTGAGAAGCTCCTCAACTAGAGCTGTAAACATTAATTGCATGTTACCAGTTTGCCAATATATCCATAACTGAATTGAACGGTTTCATAATGTATTAACGTCCTCACGCGGCGCAAGCCATTGAAATGAATGGGTTTCAGAGCGTTAAAATGAGAACAAATAATGTAAAAAAAAAAAATCAAGACCTCTAGAATAGATAAAAATGTGCGATTAATCGTGAGTTAACCATGACATTAATGCGCTTAATCGCGATTAAATATTTTAATCTTTGACAGCACTAGTATTAACTTTACACAGCTATTGAGCTGAATTAACAATGAACTGATGTGAGTGTAATGACACTCTTGTCGTTTTAGAGCTGCTTTACAGCAGAATGTGAAATTTACATCACTGGTTCCATTATTTTCCTATTTATTACAATGAAGTTGCTTTAAAACAATCTGTATTGTATAAAACGCTACATAAATAAATGTGAAATAACAAATTCCATGACTTAATTAAAGCTGCAAGCAGCGATGGGCGGGGCCCTCGCACCTGTCAGCGTGTCGGGGTGTGAGGCGGCCGCGTGTGCATATTCTGGAGCTCAGCTGGTGCGGCTGTGAATTTGCTACACTGCTTCGTTAAAGGTCACTTCCTGTTGCCAGCAGGTGGCGCTATGACTGTGGGTTAATGTCGGCTTGGAGATTTGTTTAGGGCGGGACTCTTGTCAAATGTGTAAAATTTCATGCAGATCTGGGCATTTACAGCCAAGTTACTACAACTTCCTGTTTCATGGCGAATCATTCGATGCCACGAACACAGCTCATCGATGAAAATGTGCAGATAGCACAACTTTACATCGTCAATGCCTTTAGAAGGCACAGCAGAAATGTGAAGTCGATCCGACTAAGTCCCTAGGAGGAGTCTGTTAAAGTACGTAATGAGTAAATCATCCAAAAATGGTGGTATAATTAGAAATGGCTGACTTCCTGTTGAGTTTAGGGCATCGCTCCAAGAGACGTTTCTGTGCGTCTGTACATTGTAGATGTACCACAGAAATTTCGTACATGTCGGTCAAACATGCGGCGGGGGCTGCTTCGTTAAAGGTCACTTCCTGTTGCCAGCAGGTGGCGCTATGACTGTGGGTGAATGTTGGCATGTAGATTTGTTCAGGGCGGGACTCTTGTCAAATGTGTAAAATTTCGTGCAGATCTAGGCATTTACATCCAAGTTACTACAACTTCCTGTTTCATGGCGAATCAGACACCACGGACAAGCCCATCTGACGAAAACGTGCAGATAGCGCAACTTTACATCGCCAATGCCTTTAGAATGCACAGCAGAAATTTAAAGTCGATCCGACTAAATCCCTAGGAGGAGTTCGTTAAAGTACGGAGTGTGTAAATCGTCCCAAAATGGCCGTCAAATTCAAAATGGCGGACTTCCTGTTGAAATTTAGGGTATGGGTTCTTGAGACTTTTTTGTGCGTCTTGATATGATACATGTCCTCACCAAATTCCGTGCATGTAGGTTGAACGTGGACGAGGGGCTAATTTTTCCAATTTTCTCAGGTGGCGCTAGCGAGTCATTTTAGTGCTCTGACCGTTAGTGCCCGGGCCCTGAATGATAACAACGTAGGGGAAAATATAGTTGGAAATCACAAACAGAACGATTTTTCAAGCTGATAAACAATATAAACAAACATTGTCAGGCAATCAGAATCCACCTGACTTTAAAGAGCATGCACATCTAGTAGATGACATAACTGCAGCATGCTTAAAAAAACCCAAAACATTATCATCCATTGGTGTGGATGCACCAATGGAATCGTTCTTGTGTGTGAATGCCCCTTTAGTCTTTTATAAGTAATGTATTATTTAAAGGAATGGCCGTTTCTAGTGTAATTCAAGGTTAACTTAAAAAAAACAAACAAAAAAAACAATGTCATGCTGTGTTTTACAGCATCTATGACAAAACATTCTGGGCACAGCAACCTGCACAAGGTGAATTCTGACACACTCTTGTCTCTGAATGCATTCCTTGTGCACCTCAAGTGGTTGACCTCCTCTGAGTTTAGACAGGATGCTACAGTTAATCAATGTGGCGTACGACATGCGCAAAGTGGGCAAGTACTGAACTGTGACCCTGATAGTCATCAACTCATCAGTATCAGCTGACTCAAGTCATATCTGCTCATTTAGGCAGGGACGTGCACAGGAGTTTTGAGGGGCAGTTGCTCTGACCTGAAAAAAGGGCACCCCCCTCCCTCCTCACGGGCTATATGAAGGAATATATTCAATTGAATTTGTCCCCTTCCAAATTGCCTTATCTGGCCGTGTTTGTCCAAACGCAATGCCTCATCTTATGGTCTTATTATTATTTATAAAGATTGCAAAACGTCAGAGACGAGACACATGAGCAAAAGAGTTCCTCATATTGTTTATTGTTTTGTAATTATTATAATTTATTGATTTATTTGAAAAGAAATAATCTGGATTGAATAGAAAAACTCGCTTCTATTAAAAACAAAACGATTTCGGGAAAAAATACAATCCTTTTTTGCCTATCCTGACCTCCCCCTGGGGCCCTAAGCAAAATTCTGCTAATGGGCCCTCTACCTGATCTGTGATGCCGTGAGCTATGTAAACCATTTGCCATTTCCACACAATACAATCCTCCCTCCTTTAAACAAAACAGTCAAAGAATAAGTACAACAATATAGAACAGAATGAGGTTCAAACAAACAATATTTACTGAATAAAGTATTTTTTATAGAATGTTTAGATAACAAGCGAATATTAACATAAACATTAATAAGAAGAAAATAATAAAATATATCCCTGAGCTTTGGCTTTTGGGATTAACTTTGGTTCTCTCTACTGGTATTTTTTTTTTGGCATCAGTATGACTTTTTTATGCATATTGAAGCAAATATTGATTTATAGTTATTATTTAATGATGGATGTGCGATGCATCCATATTGACCAGTATGTCCAGCTAATCAACATTTTAAATTCAATATTATAGCCTATAAATCAATAGTCAATCAATGTCGGATTGTCAATACATTGCATTCTATCTTGCTAATTAGTGCAGTTGTTTAGAGTTTTTAACTACGCTGAGACTAGATAATCATTGTCTTTATAATGTGTACTTTGGGAGTGCCATTATTTACGTGCATGTATTGTACAGTATTTCTGGTCTCCACATATTTCTGCTTGAAAAAATGCGAGGTTCATTTCGTGCACGCGCATATGAACGCACCATAACACGCGGCGACGCGGTTATGTTTTCCGAGCTGCAGTTCAAACACGTTGCACTTTGTCGTTCATCAAAAGCAAACGTAATAAATAATTGTATTTTACTCTCACTTTTGTCAGGCACAAAGTGATGCAAGAGATAAACTGCCTGCTAGGTTAGCAAGACCGAAAACCATCAAACTTTTGCTGACATCTAACTTAGAGAGGAGAGTGACACAAGTTTACCTGATTGTTATTCCCACAATTCACTCTCATGGTTTTTTTTTCTTCTTCCTCATTTCGTGACGAGAAGGATAGTTTCGCTTCATTTTGTCACGGACGTCGTACACATTAATTGGCGCGCGACACGAGATGGAAGCGCGGCCTTAATTTGCGGTGGATTACGCACCGGTCACGTGCAGTCCATGGTCGCGTGCGGCGCTGCAGCCACGTAAACAGTTTGACTTTCACTATCAGTGCCCGAATGGAAGTGAATGAGGCTTTGTGATTTTTATTTATTTATTTATTTATTTTTATCTAGGTCTACGTGTAATTCTGCATCCATTGTACGATTTTGTTTTCTTCCTCGGAAGGGCAACCTGAGTCGAGAAGGGCATGTGGGCAGTTGCCCGGGCAACCTGAGCAGACCCCCCTGTGCACGTCCCAGCATTTAGGTGTGGGTGTACATGAGAAATAAGGATCTATACACTCACAGTCTGTTTCACAGGTTACTGTCCCGTCATTGGGGCAGAAGCGTGTCTCCACCTTACGCTTGCCCAGTTGGAGCTCGTGAGGGTCAGCCAGTTGGGCCCGGCAGATGTAGCGTACTCTTCTGCTCCTGCCGTGCCCCTCCCTGGGTTATGTTCACTGGCACCCAAGGGGTCCATGAGTGTTTCGACACACCTCTGGACAGGACTCCAGATTACACGCCTGGTACTCCTGCAATGGGGGAAGATTGACACACTGATGACATCATCCAGTTGCTCATTCCTCATACACAGGGAACATTATGTGAAGCTCCACAGCTCACCATTCAGTGCCATCACAGTGAACCGTTAATACAATTTAATGGCTCCTAGACACCCAAGGGGGTGTTACAGTTCTTTGCGAGGAACGTTAATTTGAGTCCTAAGTTAAGTCGATTACATTTGAATTAATTGAAGCTCTTAAAAGAGTGTTGGAGAGCAACAAAATCTGTCTGATTTAAAATGTAAGAGCAAGAGCATTTTAGGAAACTGAATGCTGTTTTGATTTGTCTTTGATTTATTGTTCACTCTTACACAAAACAAGAAACCTTTGTCATAAAATCATTTAATGGTATTTTTAAATGGTTCTTCAGTTAGTATGATTACTTGACTAAAATGGTTAGTTTGAACTGGGAGCAATTTATTTTTTCCTGTTCAAAAGACATTTGATTTCAATTAAGCACTCTGCATGCCACAGTTTTTTATGACTTCACAGGTAAAAACTTTGTCACAATTTTAACAACACGTTTTCGTTTAAAAATGTATCCAAATGGAAACAGTATATAGTTGTAAGACTTTCCCTGTAGTGAATATGAGTAAGTTTATTTTTTATAGGCACACCCTAACATCGTCACTGTAAAAATGAATATGCTTTATCTAATCAATAGAATTGTGGCAACAGATTACAAGCAATATTATTAATTACATTTAACAAATTAGAATTGAGTAATAATTAATCAAATTATTCCTTAAAAGTTAACCATTTCAAATGAGAAAAGTTTACACCAACAAATTTTACTAAAATATCTCACTAACAGACATCAAAGATTAATTAAGAACTCTTTATTTTAAATTGCCAACATTGAAGACACCTGATGTTAGCAAGCAGAATCACTGAAGGAGAAAATCATAACCTAAAACAAACACCGATCGATCACCATAATGGTGACTTATGATTTTTTGGTTGTTGTTGTAAGTTTTACTCATTTTAAATGGTCAACTTTTAATGAATTAATTTGATTAATTATTACTCAATTCTAATTTGTTAAATTTAATTTAAATTCAATTTTACTGTTGCCACAATTTATTTTTATTAGATAAAGCATATTCATTTTTACAGTGTTGGCTACAAAAATAGCAAACAAATACAATTAATATACTTAGTTACATAATTATTATAAAAAAATTGTTTTATTTAATTTTAATTTTGAAGATGAGGAATGTAAATAACTGCAAGGGGCGTAGGCAGGCGGTGTAGATGATCAGCTGAAAGGCAATGACAGTTTTAGAACTGCATATATTTTCAAAATGAACCAGTGTTCTGTGCAGATTTTTCAGGGACACTCAGTCTATCTTGAATCACAAATAAGTTCCACTTTTACAGTGCATCACACATATCTTTCTGGGAGGAGAGCTGCTTTGGTTATCATGGTCAAGCAGGAGGCTTCAACACTATACAGTTTGTGTGTGTAAGTGTGTGTACTTCAGGTGTACGTACCAGCGCACACCCTGGACAGCTATTTCCATTCTCACAGTTCCTGGAGCGCGAATGCACCCCTCCCCCACACTCTGAGCTGCACTTGGACCAGGGTGACCATGATGACCAGAAGATGGGCTGAGGGCACGACACCTTCTCATTGCAGAATCTGGTGAGCATGAAAAATATGCTTCATTGATATCATGAGTTTAAGTTGGTCTACACTGAGTAGATAAAATGAATCTATTTAAAGAAAAGAAATGCAAGCTTAAAGAATGTTAGCTCATATATTGCGATGAAACCTATGACATTTAATGTTATTATCATCTAACCTGCATCACATTTGATTTAACAGTTGCATCAAAGCAAATGTGAACTTAATGCACACACACACACACACACACATACATCGGGTTTTTATTTTTTTAATGGAGACATTCCATAGACGTAAGTAAGCAATAAGGTACGAGAGGCTGTGTCGTGAATAAGTCACGGCTAAAGGCGTGTTAGCACAGCGAAGCGGAGTGCCTGCAACTCCTTGAGTCGTTACTTATTCACGATACAGCACTTGCCTAGAGTATCTTATTGCTTTTATAAAACGGTTGCCACACAATATTTAAGTAAAAAACAATGTTAGTGCAACTTTCTTGAAGTAAAATCACTAAAAGCCTACCTTCCGCTGGAAAAAAATAGTCCCTGAGTGTGAACAGCAACAACGTTCCAGTGTGTAAAATGCATGAAAGCTCAAATAAAAACAACATAGAAACCGCAGTGTTGCGCAGCGATCAAAAGAACCGTTGGGTGAAGCGGTCGTAGCCGTGTTTTATCGTGAATAAAGCACAGCTCTTGACCAATCAGAATCAAGGATTCGAACTAGCCGTTTTATAATTATTTTTATAAAACGGTTAGTTCCTATCCTTGATTCTGACTGTTTCACCCAATGGTTCCATTTCTCACTACGCAACACTGCAGTTTCCCATGATGTTTTTGTTTGAGCTATCATGCATATTACCAGATCCCGTGTAACGGAGAGCCTTGGCACTTCCTATTAGCCCCATTGTGTATCATCTGGGTTGCAGTTCCATTAGAATTCCACTGGAGGAATTTATTTGAGACATTTTAAGGTGTTTCCATTCATTTTCGCACTAAATCGAACAACATTCAAGCAAACTTTTGCGAACAAAGTTTTGTTAGACAAAACGGATCATGCTATCTACCAACAAATGATCAAGTATTTCACAAGTTGAAGCCTAATAATGCTTACCGGTATGTGCCAGCTGATATGTATGGGATAATGTATATGCGAGGCGGTTGTTAGCCTGAAGGGGTTGTAGTCGCTATAACAACCGCCTCACTATATATTATCCTGCTTATTACATATAAATCAACCAAATAAATAAATACATCAATAATTTGACACAAAATATTGACTTAAAAACGAGTTTATTGATTTAAAAACGAGGATTGCTTCTGCTAAAGAAAATAGTCTGTTCCGTCTCTGAACTGCGTCCATGGCAACGGTGTGTAGCAGCGCCGCAGTCTGTTAACCAGAAATAACAGACCACATTCTACATTAGAACTCAACCAAGCCACGTTAAAACAAGCAAAACTAACCTAAGAAAACAACGACGCTATAAACATTGCTATGATGATGCCGATGCACGTAAATGCCCGACGACAGCGGAGGTGAATGTGGTGTGGGAACGACAGCGCTCCATTAGTTCTGGGAGATCGTGGTTCATAACCCTTTGGTTGAAGCATTTTTTATTTTGTATTGCTTTGTCTACTTACATCTGTCTTTGTTGACATCCGCCATGTGTGCGCAAACAGACTTGCCGGAAATGAACTCGTCTTCTGACGTCTTGCAACCATAAAAGGTCATAAAACTTAATCGCAATTCATTATTTATTCGCCAAATAACGTTTCCATCAGCTTTTATCGCATTAGCCGTATCTCGAATCAAGAGAAAATCCGATGAGACCGATCGTATTTCATTTGAGTCGATTTTCATGAAATTTCATCGAATTTTACTGTTTCCATAAGGCATTTTTCATTCGATATCACTTAATTCGGATAAAAACGTGTCGAATGGAAACATGGCTATAGATTATAGGCCAAAAGTCGAATGAACGAGTACTTATGTTCTTTCGATTTCTTACAGGTTAGGCCGTTGTTGGCCGGAACACGCTAGCATTCTGCTATTGTGTGATGTCATCACATTTTGAATGGATTTTTAGAACAGATAATGCCAAGTTCAGACTGCACAATTTTCAAAGTAGTTGGGTCACTGTTCTTTTCACACTGCATGACTATCTTGGCCAGCATTCAGTCACTGCTGTGTTCACACTGCACAACGGATCGGCGACAGAAGGTTTCACACTACATGATTTTACAATAGAATCGCCGACAACTCTGTCTAGCACGCTGCAACGCAAACTACATATGTTTCACAACAAACACACGCGAGATGTGAAAAGGTAACAACAACATCACACCGTGCAAAACCGGAGTTCTCACGTGATACTTTTTCTTTTTTGACCTTGTTGTGGTGCAGCTCAGATGAAACGTCAAACAGACACGAGTGCTCATGCCAAATTTCTACTAATTTTTCTTCATTTTCTTGGGTCCAATCCAAATAGACCAGAGAAGAAGCCTTTTTCTGAAACAATGCCATATGTTGATATGTGATCTTTAACTCCTCCCGAAGTCCCGCTGCTCTGTGTCTTGCTCTCTCACTGGCTGTCTGTAATCGCCGATGTAGTTTTCAGTCAAAACACTTTTAACACAGTAGGATTTTGAATCGCCGACAGGTCCAGATATTTAGCATGCCAAATATCTCACGGGTGTCGGCGACTCGTTGGCGATTCTCTCAGATCGCATGTTTGCTCATTCGAGCCCGATTCACACTACACGCGACTTTGTCGCTGCAGGTCGCCAGTGGCTGCACTGGAGGGCGTTCCCACTACTGGTTGCCTCAGTAATGTTTGTGAGTGACATTCACGGATGTTACTCTATGTTAGACAACACATACGTTTTATTGCCTCTACAAACAAATATTTTGGAAGCAAAAGTCTAAATATAAATGGAATCAGTACAAAAAATGCATAATATTAAAGATGAACGAGAAACAGTAAGTGCTCTTTGCCTTCGTGGCTATTTAACTGCAGCAACGGGCAAATACCGGTCTATCTGGGTTCCCGAAACCATTCAGTCACGGAGTCAGTATGGTGAACACCACTGTATGTACACGGAGATGTATCATCCATTATAGGACAGTTCTGACTGCTAAAATGAGCTTCTCATTCAACTTGCCTCGGTCAGACTCGGCACTGAAGAGTGCAATCCATGATTGGTTGTCGCTTGTGAAAATCGCCCTTCATTTGCATAAAGTTAAACTTTTCTCAGACTTTGTCGCGTCGCTGGACACGCCCCACTGGTCGTCAACGGTCGACGCTTGTCGCCGGAAGTCGCCCGCTCACCATTGATAATGAATAGTATCGCGTCGATTAGGTTGCCGTGTCAGTGTGAACGGGGCTTCACACTGCGTGATTGTTACTCGCGTGAACGAGCGCGATTTGCCTGTGATTTTGGGCATTTGTCGGCAATTTCTCAAAACCTGTCGATGAGCCAAAATAGTGGCTAAAATCATGTAGTCTGAACTCGGCATAAGTGAACTTAAAAATGCAATTTTCAGCTGAGTGTATTATCTTAGCCCTCCCTTTTGAATGCAACTTTCAAATTACTTGACAAAAAATTACATCCTGAGAAAAGTGGATTTCTGGGGGTGAAACTCCATAGACTCCCATTCATTCTGCACTCGACCAGCGAGCGCCCCCGCATGGACAGAGACGTGTTACTGCAGCCAGTCCAGAAACCGGAAGTAACCAGCCAGTGCCAATTCTCTTCAATTAGACATTCTCTGATATTACACATTGGGACGTTGTTGCTGTTCACGGTCAAGGACTACTTTTTTCTAGCAGAAGGAAGGCTTTTAGTGATTTTACTTCATGAAAGTTCCACTAATATATTTTTTTTTTACTTTAATATTTTTATTGTGTAGTAACTGTGTTATAAAATCAATAAGGTACCTGAGGCAAGTGCTGTATCGTAATAACGGCTAACAATGCCCTTCAGCCGTTACTTATTCACGATACAGCACAGACCTCTCGTACCTTATTGCTTATTCATAGTGCACAAACTGTGTATTCTATCCCCTACCGCAAAACCTACCCATCACAGAAAACATTCTGCATTTTAGGACATATAACTTAATCTGATTTAGAAAACTGTTGTGCTCATGGGGTCCAAAAATGCCCTCACAAGGACAAGGATTTTGGATGTTTCCGTTTTTGTTGGGACATATCACTGTAACGTAGGGTTTACCAGAACTGCACAGTACAAACAAAATGTCTTTATTTATCTGCATTCTTCCCCAGCTTGCTTCCTAATCTAGTTGTCCAGTAAACCTGACATTGTATATTATGAACATTGTTGGCTCTGTGATGATTGCATTTATTACTCTATTGTAATGAAAATCTCAATCTATTCATAATACAGAGCCATCATATGATGTTGGAAGACTTGGAATATTGTCATATTGAGTATTTTTGTTGTTTTAAGTTCCTTTTTGTCCTTTTTAGAGTTGAACAGTCCCTGTTGAATAGTTGAACAGTTCATAGGGACCTATGAACACTAGGGTTGGGTATTGTTTGAATTTGAATGATTCTGATTCCGATTCCTTGCTTTGATTCTGGTTCCTAACGATTCTCGATTCCGATTCTTTTAAGAGGCAGGGTCAAAAAAGTTTAGCTAACCTTGCTAACCAACAGTCTTTCTGAAGGAAATAGTCCTTCTATCACAAATACTTCTTTTGTCACAAATGTAGCATTTTGCCGAGATTTCGTTATTTTTAGAAAAGTGAAGCCACACTTTGGACCGCCGACGTAAGCTACTCATAGTTCGACTCAGCGCTTCCGGTAGACGCTTCTTCATTGGTGTTGTTCAGCGGTTTCTTCTTCCGGTCAGCGGACTGTGAATATCGAAACTAGGAATCGAAATTGTAACTTTTGAACGATTCCGGGAAAAACGAAAAGTTAGTCCCGGTTCCAATCGATACTCGATTCTCGATACCCAACCCTAATGAACACTAATGTCAATAATGTCAGACCACTAGAGGAAAAATTACCTTTTTCAGAGGGTGAAATTTGAAATCTAAATAATGACTGTAATTAAAGATGTGGCATTAAATGTGGATCTCAGGGGTCCATAAAAAGAATCTTGCTCATGTGAAAGCAAATATAATTTGAGGCTGCTTAATTATATTACCAAAAAAGATGATACTTTACAAGTTGTCTTTATTTATTTAAAGAAAAGACTCTCTTTTTTTACCTCTGTTCTCTGCTCTGCCCCACACACACCCGGCCGCCATGCCTGGGTGAAGGATTGTTACAGGATCGCTGGCGGACTTCAAACCCAATCTCACAGCTTGTGCTGCACTGGCCCCAGGACGACCAGGGTGTCCATCCTCCATTCCTGCAGAAAAGGAAAGAAAAAAACAGTGAGCAATTTGCTAAAGTGCTCTCTGTTTCTGCAGTGCATCTCGCATGATGAGAGAACTGCCACTTCTAGCAAAAACACAATTTAGTCTCAGCACCTTGGATGCAGGATGGCACAAAAAGAGCACAACTTTTTACTCGCCTTGAACAGTTGGACACCTCAATGGTGGGACCCTCACAGTTTTTACCTCCACAGCGAGGGGACGGGCTATCGCATGCTCGCGATCGACAAAGACACGTACTGGTGCCTTCGCCATCATCATGACTACAGGGTTGCCATGGAGCCCAGGGCCCGTGATGCACCATCTGTGGTTTGGTTCCTCAGCTGGAATTAATGAGAAAAAAACGTGTGAATTTGAAGGTTCGGTGCGTGCAGAATCTCAGTCCTAAAAAATAACGACCACAAAGCAGCTGCCTCAAGTGATGTTATCAATCATGCGGCATAGCACCTTTCACGCAACACAGATTTCAAGGCAGCATTGGGAGACTGACTGAGAGCTATGGAGACGGCGGACATGTGTCGAAACTTCTGTCATGCTTCAAGCAGTGAGTGTGGTGGACTCTTTCAACGGCTGGTCCTTACCGGGCAGGCAGTGATATTCTGAAACCACTGGCTCATGTTGGAGCTGTCCTCTATAGTGGTGCAGCGGCGCTGCTTTCGGTCCCAACCACAGTAAGGGTCCCTTGCATCCAAACATGTCCTAAAATAGATGGTAGAAATAGAGATAGTGTATGAATAGTACTATATGTATAATAGTCAACATTAAAGCTGCAGTTTGCACTTTTTCCTCTTTGTCGCCATCTCTGTTTGAAATCTGCAATTGCAGTTATTCGCGGAATTATCAACTTTATGTGGGTTGTGCCTCGGTACGGCACAGCAAGGATGCATATAATGTTTTGAGGAAGCTGTCAGTCACCGATATTTCCAATATTTATCCTTATTTTCGCATGGGCCCGGTTGCAGTCTCTTTTTCCAAACTCTCAGTCCAAAGTGCTTTTGCATTTTACATCAGGTGAATCACCAGTTGTGACTAGTGATTGTCGTTTGAACCTTTATGGATCCACCATCAAATTAATAAGTTAATTAAGTAGGTATATAGTAATATATGAAGTGCTGTGAGAAAAGGTTATAAATCTCCACTTCCAGCATCCTCACTCGCAATATAGCCTACTAGCCGAGACTCCTCCTTTATGTGTACAGATGTGACGTAATGACGCAAAGACATTCTTGAATCTCCCGTGGAAATCCACCAGTGCCACTGGAATTAAAACCACTATTACAAGCTTACTGTGTACAAATCGAGCTAAGGCAAGCAGATAGTTTTGAACTTTATTCTTTTTTATCCTAAAATCGTTACAGACTGAAGCTTTAAATTATAATTGACCTTATTTACTTTTAAAATGCACATTCTTGGTCTTTGGATCAATTCCAAAGACAAGAAAAATAATATATATATATGTAGGCTACTGTATTTATATATGTATACATACATATAAACACATAAAACATGACCAGTAAACAGTAGTGCTGTCAAACGATTAAAATATTTAATCGCGATTAATCGCATTAATGTCATGGTTAAATCGCGATTAATCGCACCTTTTTATCTATTCTTCTAAATGTCTCTTGATTTCTTTTTGTCCCATTTTTTTTCTCATTTTAATGCTCTTATCAACATGGAAAAGTGGATCGGCTTGCTTTGTGCAAATGTGTTTTTTATTTTTTTATTTTTTTATTGAAAACAACATTGGCATATACTGTGTTCAACTTCACACTAGAATTCTTACTTGGAGCAAATAATCTCTCACTCAATGTAACACTGTCCATCAATAAAAGGGTGAAAGAAATACTGACAAGGTCCTGATATTGACGAGGGGCGGAGAATTCACATCAGCTGTGTGTGTGTGTGCTTGGCCATCATCAAGTGGTATTTCAGACTGGACGTGCTGCGATGATGATAGCTCAGTTCACAACGACAAAACACACAGATCACTTTGGTCTTGTCAATGGAACCATTTGGCAACTTTTTAAAAGTAAACTTTTCATTCAGAATCTTATTGGCATCCATTTCGGCGTCTCGTGCTCATCATTCACTCAAAACGTAACGTTAACCAACTATTTGGCCGTTTTGCAAGCCCAAACAAGTGTGTGCGGCGTGCCTGTTGTTTTGTTTCCAGTCTAGCTAGATCCACTTGCACTTTGGTCGACGAAGCAACAGAAACGTCCTCGCGCATGGGTTTCATAGCGCATGCCACATCCTGTTGCTAAAGCAAAAAAAACGTCAAAGTTTGCTAGGCCAAAAAGACTGTTAATTGCGCGATAAAAAAATTACGCTGTTAAAATGAGTTTGCATTAACACGGTTAATAACGCATTTAATTGACAGCCCCAGTAAACAGTACAGTACATCTAACATGACAGTAAAGACATTTATAATGTTCTTTTATCTTTCTTTTATAATGTTCAACATTTATAATTTTCAATCTTTCTATTTATCAAAGAATACTGGAAAAAAATTATCGCAGTTTTCACAAAAATATATTCATTTTTTTTACTATATTATGATTAAATATATAAATATATACATATGAAATCTACCAATATCAGCATGCGGGCTAAAGGATAGCATAGCTATTTCAAATATCTAATGGTTATTTTAATGCAAATAGGTATTTATTGTTTGACTTCATTGGGGTGTGCAACTGCCACTTTTCATGATCCAGTTGATTCCCAGACAAATAATTGGATAAAATCAAGTCATATATCCTGCTGTACTGTACAGATAGCAAAAGAAAAATGGATTGCAAATGAAAATTCACATTGACTTTTCAAATGGAGACATCCAAAATCTGCTTTCCTTGCTTAACATCGTAGATTAAAAACCTTGCACATTAACTGACAGCAGCCCTAGGCACTACAGTTCCCAGATAACAAATCTAAACCACGCCTGGGAGAATTCCCCATTCTTTCTACAAAACCCTTTGCTACGCAACACCTCGAAATTGATTAAATATTTGTAAGCTGCTAAAAAAGAGGCCTAATGAGGTGTAATTAAATCTTAAACCGACTAATGAAGTTAAGCCATGAGTGCCGATTTCAAGGGCTCCGGAATTTGGGGCGGTATGTTAGTAAAGCACCAGCAGCCTCGCAACCTTCCCTTTAGCTTGAAAGGCTCAATTTTGGCACAAGTGTATCGGTTTGTTTGCGCTGGCCCTTTAGCGTTCCAGCCTCAAGGTTGAGGAAACACACAGAGTGTTGATACAGTGCAGAGTGCCAAGACTGAATCCTGCCGAGAAGGGAGCTGAGCTGGGCTGAGTGCTAAACCACTCCAACGCTTCAAGTCTGTCAGGAATATTAAGGCAAAAGGAAAATATATCACCCTTCTACACTTTCATTTACATAGATCCTGGATGACCCTACCGTAAATGGCAAAAAGTGGAAGATTCTGTCATCATGTGTTGCAGTGTTGTTTAAAATTCATATGATTTATCTTTTTCAGTGGAACTAAGGTTAAGGATTTGGGTTATCTATACATACATTTTCCTATCATAAGAGGAAATTTAAGGTTGAATTACTGCCTTCATGTTTTTCAAGTTCACTCAATGTCTACCAGCACTAAAGCAAGCAAGCATTTTCAATTAATCGTCTATAGGGTCATTCTGTGTCAACTCAACCAGAGGTCCCCAGCTTTTTTGTCAGATGAAAGAAATACATAAATGAAGAGGAAAGCCAAAATATTAAATGTCATGAATGTATATTTATTGAGTAATCCACTGTTTTGTAGAGGGCGGTCAAAATGACTATTTTCATCTGAGATTTGGAGCCAAATTACATGGGGATAAAAGGACTTTAGAAAGATGGCATTGTATTTTATTTTTACAGAGATTGATAGGTCTATTAGTGAAATCTGTTTACTTTAGCAATCTTGGTTGCATTAAATGCCAACGGTGACAGTAAAAAAAGGGAGAAAGCACTTCTTGTGTTAATTGCTCCAAGTTTATGTACCTGTAATTCAATAAGTATTCAAGATATCTTAATATCCTTTTAAATTCTGGTTCTTAACAAACTTTTCCTTTGATAGCTTTATTTTAAAGGCACAATATAGTTCAATCCCAGATATACAGAGATGTTAATGCAGCTCCATGAGTAAATTAATTAATTGTTTACATTTTCAGTGGTCGAAAACCAAATGTCACTTTAAACCAAATGTCACATATTAAACAACAAACAATGTTGAAACTAGAAATGCATCTGTTTTTTTCCCAATCAACACAATTGTATAGAACATACCTGCCTGAGTGCCATAAATATTGTTTTTCAATATTTTGCATGCCTGTAACTCTAAAAGTATTAAATATATCTTAATATCCTTCTAGATTCTAATTCTTAATAAACTTTTCTTTTGGAATCTTCATTTTCAAGGCTCTATATGGTTCAGTATCATAGATATGAGGATCTCAATACAGCTCCATGTTTAAAATGTTAAATTGTACCCGTTTTCAATGGTCAAAAAACAAATAAGGTTTACTTTTCAAACAGCTATATTGTGTTTAAAGAGAATTGTGTGAAGAACAAATAATACCGACACTAGAAATGTATCTCATTTCCCTCTATCAAAATATTCAACACATCTCTCTGAGTGCCAAGTTTGCATGTCTGTAACTCAAGAAGTGTTAAAGATATCTTAATTTCATTTTATATTCGTTCCTATGAAACTTTTCTTTTGGAATCTGTATTTTTAAGGCTATATGGTTAAATTCCAGATATATTGGGATGTCACTATATCTTATCCCAAGTTACGATACTGCGTGTTTGAACTCATTAACAAAAAAATGACAGAATCCTTTCTTCCAAATATCATTGAAACTGATTCAAATACTTATTTCTAGAGATTCTTATAAATACACTGTTGAGATCAAGTTAATGTGCCTCAGCGTGACCATTTCAGTGTACTTTTGGCACTCAGAGAGGTAAGTTCTATGCGATTGTGTTGATAGAAAAAAAAGATACATTTCTAGTTTTAAAGATTATTTGTTGTTCAGATATTCCTCTTTACAAAAAAAGTATCATCTGTACTGATAGTGACTGGTTTTTGACCACTGAAAATGAGAACAATCTACCTATTCATCATCAATTCGTATCGAATTCGTACGAGTGATTAAAAAGTGGCTAATTCGTACTAATTAGTACGACCTTACTTCGTACAATTTGTCTAAACCCACGTGATGGTTAGGTTTAGGGCGGGGTTAGGGGTAGGCTCATTTGTATCGAATTCATACGAATTGGCCAATTCGTAAAATATGTACGATTTAGCAAAATCGATGTAATTTGATAAGTGAGGTCGTATGAATTGTTACGAATTAGCCACCTCGTAAAATTCGTACGAATTCCCGTAAGATTCGGGTTGGAACAATTGACCAATTTACTCACTGAGCCCCATTAACATCTCCATATCTCTGGAACTGAACCATATAAGGCTACCAAGGTAGCACAAGGAAAGTTTATTAAGAACCAGAATCTAAAAAGACATTATATATCTTTAATACTCCTTGAGTTACAGGCATGCAAACATAGTGGCAAAAAACACAATAAGTGTGTTATCCCATTTTTGAACAGTCACCGTTGGCATGTGGTGATAATGCAACAAAGATAATGCAACAGAGATTACTAAAGTCAACAGATTTCATTAATAGACCTACAAATCTCTATGACATTTAATATTTTGGCTTTCATCACTATTTATCTTTGTATTTCTTCAGAAAAAAAATATTTAAAAAAAAAATGAGCTGGGGAAGTTTCTGAAACTTTGGTTGATTTGACATGGAATGACCCTAAAGCAGGGGTATCCAAACTCAGTCCTGGGGTCTGCTGTCCTGCAGAGTTTACCCAGCAAACAAATTTAGGTTCTGGGAATGTTAGTTTTTGGTTCCCAGAACGTTCCTAGAACTTTCCCTTAAGGTTAAGGGAATGTTCCTGGAACATTCTCCTTACGTTATAAAAATGGAACCTAAAAATAACGGTAACGCTTCCTTTTACAGTCCAGTTACCCATGTAAATACTATGTACTTATTTACTAACTACAATTACTGGGTAATAACTAGTACTAACCCTGAACCTACCCTAAACCTTCCCCTGTTCCATGTACTTACCTTAAATTAGCCAGTACTTTATAGGATAAGTACACTGTAAGTACACCATAAGTACTGTACTGTAAAAGGAAGCGTTACCAAAATAACCTACATGGAACGTTCCTATAACGATCTTGTTTGGTTCCCAAAAAATAACCTCATGGGACCATTCCGGAACGCTAGGGGAACATTCTGTGTTTGCTGTGTAGCACCAACTTGCCTCAACACACCTGCCTGGAAGTTTCTACAATGCCTAGCAAGCCCTTGGTTAGCTGGTATAAATGAGTTTAATTGGGGTTGGAGCTGAACTGGAAAGGACCAGAAAACAGGAACAGGAAATTGGCCCTCCAGCAGCAGGAATGGACAACCCTTCCCTTAGCAACTGGTTAGCAGGCTCATGTGGGGGATTGTGGGACTGACAGCAGAGCAGAGCAAGCAGTAAGAAGCAGTTTAGATATACTCAACGTTATAAAAAACTGCTTAAGTCATTGAGATTTAGTCATAAGTCTTTTCAAAAAGGGTTTCTGCATCCAGTCAATATGGGTGCTGGAACGAATATGCATCAACTGCATCAGACGTGAGGTGCATGAAACAGGCTCGGATTATCATCTTCTCATTAGTTTCTAAATTTTGGCAGCTAAAATGCAACAGTAATAAACAACAATAAATTAACTGGAGCACCCCTAGCATCATACTGTATATAGTGCATGATTGATGAAATCAATGGCACTAACCAATTAAAAGGATGTGAGGATAGAGAGAATAATGACGACTTCCTTGTGCACACAAGGGCAAATCACCAGCCATTACAGAGGGCAGAAACACAGAGCCCTCAGGGCGCTGACCTACGAGAACTACTCGTTTAAACAAAAACGTTTGCAGTGATTTCACTAATTACAGTGGAAGATCCACTCCCACGGACCAAAGTGAAAGTCAGCCGTCCATGTAATCTCTTAAGACTATGAAAATGTGCCGGCATGGAAGGAATGCTGATTTGACATTCCGGTGGGCATACACCAGTAGCCTGTTTTACTGATGAGCTCAGGACATGGCCCTGGGCACTGCCAGGACTCGACGGCTCTCAGGACTCTGCCAGCTGACCTAGTGGAGAAAAAACTCAATTAACAGCCTCCGAAGGTGTTTTTTTTTCCTCCCGAGTTCTGCAACTTGCACTCCGTAGAGAGAGATTTTCACAAGCTGACCACGGCCTAAAAAGAAAAAGGACAAGCACAGCAGAAAAACTCAGCCGTCTAGCCTTGCAACCAGTCACAAAGCTCACATATTTTAAAAATAACCTGCTGTAAAAAAATAAGTTAGTGCACTTGAGGGCCAATTCAGAAGAATTGCACCTTAATTCAAGGTTCCTGTGCATGGAAGAAGTGCTAAAACACAAACCAACACGAATCAAACCGCTGTATAATTTAACATGGTTTTCTTACAGCACACTATTTCAGCAGCAAAGCCACAAGACATTGCTTGTAAAATTTTAAATAGTACAAAAAAGAAGTAATACATAAAACAATGTGGCAAGGCAGCGGACGGAAGACAATCAATCTTTTGTGGTTTAATAGAGGTTTTAAAGTCATTGGGGGGCTGTAAAAAAACTGTCTTACTTTATAGGCCTTTAAAATATATGAACAAAGACGGATAGTTATTGCTGTCCTTTTAATAGCAATTCATGACCTTTTCGTTGTAAACAAGAGCCAAAGTTTTGTTTTTTATGGATGCACTATGAACACTATGCTCAGAATCAATAAAACTAGATAACCAAGCTACGCCACGACACCATTTAGTATACAAACATTACAATTGTCAATTAAATTCTCTACCTGTTACCGATGACACAGTTAATGATTTTAGTGTGTGAAACAGTACAGAAAAATGACCTCAAATTCTTCGAAATTCAATTTGACCTCTTTATATAAGATATATAGGGGAGAGCGGGCACAACCTAACGCATTTTGGTTTTGGCTCAATTAAGTTAAAAATAACTAGGTTAGATTCAAATTTGTTTTTACACAAACAACATACACATCTCTGCTACAAATGACCACTTAAAGTTTTTTTTCTAGGACCTACCATTTTCGTACAGTTGCACTGAAAGTGACAGAAGTGCAAATGTTACAACTTACCCCATATGCAGGGTTAATTGTAACAGATAGAGGGGTTAGTTGTAACACTTGTGTGTAACACACATAATTCAGTACTATTTTATTTGTATATTGTTTGTGCATCTGTTTAGACAGATATCCATACATCCATCCCTCATCCAATCATCCTTCTATTATGGATCAATATCATGGATAGAGACATAGAAAAGGGCTGCACAGTTTTGCAATAAATAATAATAAATAAAATTATAAAATATTGTAATAGCAATTAAATTAGATTTGTGTGTGGCAGCTGCATGTACAATTATTATTATTAATAATAATAACAGTCATAATAATACAAATGAGCTTAAAATACAAATTTAAAGGGTTTATTGCATTAAAAACAGGCCATCATTTTAATAAATAAACAAGTTATCATTCATAGTACACTCAATTTTAAAAATTTTAAATTCCAACATTGTTTGTGAAAGTCCAACAAAGTTAAATCTAAACTCAAACCTGAAAAGTTGTGTGGCTCCGTTTTCATTTGATTATCATTGTACACTTGGCGGCTTGTTTGTAACACTGTGCTACAACTAACCCCGCTGTGTATTACATTCTTTTTTATATTTTTAACAGTCACTAGGAATTGCTGACATGTTTCAAAACAGTGCTATGTTTGAGCCAACAAGACAGTGATTAAGGCAATATAAAGTTGGATTTGGAAACGTATACACCCAACTCAGAAACCGAGAAAAACCTTGCATGGTGTCAAAACACTCTTTGTCCAGTATCTTCACGAAATATAATCAAAACTTTTCGAAAATTTGCGGAGACCGTCTTCTGGCAGCAAGAAGAACGGAAAGACAGCCTGCTTGATCCTCCTGACTGACTATGTAAAACGTCCGTGTTACATTTAACTAGTCGACCGCAATGCAATGCCGTGACACTTTATGCTCTGACGTCGACTAGTCGCTAGGCTGCACAATTAATCGCACGATGTTGATATGCGCATCTAATCATTAAAGCCGGTTCCTTGATTAGTAGTAAATCACCTTCACCTGCTTTCAGATGGAGCGGCATTTACTACAAAGAGCCGTAACTTACTGACAAGCTGAGCCATATCGCATTAAATATCGCTGGCGATACTGTCCTCGATATTAACGCTGATTTGGCTCAGCTTGTCAGTAAGTTACGGCTCTTTGTAGTAAATGCCGCTCCATCTGAAAGCAGGTGAAGGTGATTTACTACTAATCAAGGAACCGGCTTTACTGATTAGATGCGCATATCAACATTGTGCGATTAATCGTGCAGCCCTACTAGTCGCGTCTGATCATATGACATATGATTGCGCTAATTTTGATATTATATCGCCGCGTTGCAGACAACAACAGATGAAGAGCCCAGAGGGTCATTGCAGCAAGAAAGCAGCATTGGTAGACTAGCTACATAAAGTGTATGGAAATACTTTACTAACTTAACACTATATTGTTGAAAACGAAAGTAAAAGCATGACACGCTCACTGTTTTACCGGAAAATTAGGTTGTTGTTTTTTTCATATATTTATTTAAACATATTAATGCATCTCTAATTCACCCGCAATTTTTTTTTCTTCATCTTAAATGATGATGTAAACTGCGGACTACAGCTACGTCTGGCCACTTCATGTGTTATGGTGATTTGATTGCAATCCGATCGTGAAAAGACCAGGTGTAGGCTAAATGCCCTCCGAAGCGCATTCGAGACGGATATAAATCGCATTCAAGACGGATTTTAAATTCTGAAACCGCATGTAAATTGGACTTCTCCCGAAAATGCTGAAAAAAAATGCAGCTGAGCATCATAAAGCCAACGTGCAAACTATCGTAAACCAAAGTGTAAGTCACAGACGTTTAACACACAATCATTTATCATCACAATCACATAATCAGTTAAAAGTAGCTAAAGAAACAAAATGATCTTACCAGTGTTGTCTCATTATTGCGGTCTTTGAGTTTGAAATTAGCTGATGATCAATAAAATGCAGCTCATTGCTTTAGGTGATGTGAACTCCGTTAAATCTGCATATAGCGTGTTGTTTGAAGATCGGATTTATATCGCTTTTGTGAAAACATATTAATGTGTCCAGGTGTAAATGGAAGCATTTTGATAAATCAGATCAGTAAAAACGCATGAAGTGTCCAGGTGTAAACGGTCCCATTATCAGCTGTCAGCATTTGTATAATTTTCTGTTAATTAATTGCAACTTGTGGCATGTTGCAAAGCAGTCATATCTCTTGTGTTTTTATGAATGACGTCAGCGAGCTAGCTCGACGTTGACTCGACTTTGATGTCATAACAGTCGACTTCAAAAAATCTGAAGTCATTCAACCCCTTAATGTTATGATGTATATATATATATATATATATATATATATGTATATATATATATATATATATATTATTTTATGGAAAACGCCAGAGCCCATAAATTACAGATATTCCACACACACACACACCAAACGCTGACAGCTTAGCTTAGACAGAGATAAGATGGTCAGATGCTTTAATGGCTTCATCTCAGGAGAAGAAGAAAAGATGCTATTTGTCAGAAGTTCAGGACAGCAGAGTCTGAGACATATTGCTTGTCTTAATCAGAGAATGGGAGAAAGCGCATGATGAAAAATGGCTTCAATTTTGGGACTCTGCCAATGGAGAGTCAGTTAAAAGCCTGTGGTAATAAATGCTCTCACCTTCTGATTGCTTTCTTTCCCTGCCTTTCCTCTCACTGCAGCTCCTCCAGTTGCTCAAGTACTGGGCTGTGTGCTCAAACAAGCTGCAAGCTCTCAAACCCCGTGTTTTTTAGCACCCTGTTGACAAGCTGGCGACAAGCTGGCTGTAAATTGTTTGGGTCAGACGAGACCTCTGAAATGTGAATTTCTAACAGACTGTCTAAGGCTTAGTCACAGGTAAAGGCCAAAGATCGTTTTTAGAAAATATATATTTTCACCTCATGATCAGGGGGAATTTGATGATGTTCGATGACCGAAATGATACGTTTTTGACTAAAAAACTAAGTTGTGCTTACAAATTGGAAACTACATTTTGTGAAAGCATTGGCTTTTCTCACTTCATGGAAAATGGCAGTCATCTTCAACATTTAAATGTATCTAGGTACATACATACAGTATATTTTTATTTATAGCTAGATTACCTTCTGAACTTTCTTTGTTCTTATTTTGCCATCATCAACAATACAACCACACATGGTGGAACCTTTTTGGCATTATGAGGGTTGCCATAGAAACAAATCATGTCTGAGAATGTGCTCAGCTCAGAGAAAAATCTCAAGTTTTAGGTTGTAATTGCACTAATTTTAACACAACATGAACACTATATTATGGAGGAGTCAATTATAATGATGCAAATGAGGTTAAGCACACAAAAGTGATATGATCACTAGCACCCTCCCTGCGAAAATCAAACCAGCAATTTTCCTAAAACTGAGAGACCTTAAGACTTTTGTCATAAAACTAGTTTCATGACTTGTAATTAAATATTACTGTTTATTATAATTTATTGATATACTGCTCTACTACCATTCAAAACTGTTTTAATGTTATTATTTTTGGAAAAGTCTAAGTTTTTATGCTTTTACTGAATAAATAAATACAGGAAAATGAGCAATATTGTGAAATATTATTACAATTTAAAATAACTTTTCTAATGTAAACTATTCTAAAATGTAATTCATTCATGTGATGGTAAAGCTGAATTGAAGTCTTCAGTGTCACATGATCCTTCAGAAATCATTGTAATATGCTGATTTGGTGATCTAATATGCTGATTTGGGGCTGAATTGGTTTACATATAAGTGAACTATGTATATGTTATGTATTAACTATGTACTATGTATATATATATATATATATAAACTCTTCTTCTGTTCTTCTATTCATCAAGGATGAGTTACATTGATCAAAAGTTACAGTAAAGACATTTATAATGTTAGAAAAGATATCTAATTAAATAAAAGCTGTTCTTTTGAACGTTCTATTCATCAAAGAATCCTGAAATAAAAATGTAAAAAACTGTTTTCAACATGGATAATAATCATACAGGTTTTTGGAGCATAAAATCATCATATTAGAGTGATTTGTGAAGGATCATGTGACATGAAGTGGATAATCATGTGAAAATTCATCTTTTTCTCAGAGGAATAAATTACATTTTAATATATATTTACATAAAAAAGTCATTATAAATTGTCATAATATTTCACAATATTACTGTTTTTTTTGTGTATTTTTTATCCAAAAATTGCAGCCTTGGTGAGCAGAAGAGACTTCTTTTAAAAACATAAAAAATCTTACCAGACCCTAAACTTTAGACCGGTAGTATATATATATATATATATATATATATATATATATATATATATATATATATATATATATATATATATATATATATATATATATATATATATATATATATATATATATATATATATATATATATATATATATATATATATATATACTAGGGCTGTCAAACGATTAATCGTAATCGCATTCAAAATAAAAGTTTATGTTTACATAATATATGTGGGTGCACTGTGTATAATTATTTTGTATATATAAATACACACACATGCATGTATATATTTAAGAAATATTTTCATGATATACTGTATATAGATTTATATATAATATATATTATATATAAATATAAATATTTTATATATAAATAATATTTTTTTCTTAAATATACATGCATATGTGTGTGATTTATATATATATAAAAATAATTATACATAGTGCACCCACGTATATTATGTAAACACAAACTTTTATTTTGGATGTGATTAATCGCAATTAATTGTTTGACAGGCCCTATATATATATATATATATATATATATATATATATATATATATATATATATATATATATATATATATATATATCAGTATTAAAACAAATACTTTAAACTTTTGAAAGTTAGTGTAAATGAAAATGTTTAAATATTAAAGAAAAAGACTAAAAATATTCTTCCTTGTGGTTGATTCATCAATCATGCCTTTATTTTTATTTATTTATTTTTTCTTTCTTTTAAACTAGAAAAGCAGACCATCAGCTTTTATTCTAGCTTCATGCATTCTTTTTTTATCAACACTTCAATGTGGGTAAGTTTCATAAAAAAGCAACAGTCTGAGCTAAAAGCTGAGAAAATTACCATTTTTGTCCAAGACTACATCTGGATCAGATTCAGTATCGACTGAACAAAACATAGATTGATTAGATCGAGTCCCTCAACACCTGGAAACACGGAACGCCGTAAATCGTCAATGGCAGGGAAATGTTTTCTCATAAAATGGTTTCTCAGAACTCGTAAATGATGCGAAAGTGTAAACTACAGAACAGCTATTTGGTTCAAAGTAGTACGTTTTTTCAGAGCATTTTCAAGACACGAGGCTTAAAAAAATATCTAGGACTTCCTACACCCCCACAATGCATAAAGCAAGAGAGATCTAAAACTGCAACATACAGTGATTGTTACAGCAAAAACCCTCCAAAAACATCACAAGAAGTGGGAAAGGAAAGCTGTCAAAGCTTTGTGGTTTTCAGAGTAAAGCTTGTGGTTTGGGCTGTTTATGGTATGCTCTGCTTGCGGAAGATGTTTAAAACCTCAAACCTCAAACAACGCTCCAAGACATCATCATCTCATTATCATTACATCATCAAAACTGTCAGCACTGACTGCGCTGTGGTCTCTAATTAAGCTACTGTATGTAAAATAATTCATCAATAGACCTTATTTAGGGTAGACACCATAATTATTTTGATGAAAAGTAAGCTCCGAGGAGTTGTCATGTCTTAATCCTAGATCATGTCATAATTTCACAACCCATGTTTATATTTTTTTGCAGTTCTTTGCTCATTGGAAAGACTTTTCCAATATTTTGTTGGCTGAATCAAGGACGAGTGAACCCAAAGCCTAATTATTCAGTACATCACTTCTCTAAAACCAATTAAGTCGAGTGCGGGTTTTTGAAAAGGATGCAGTTTTCACATCCCTACTAAGATCCATTGGCACATAGGTGCAAATAGTGAATATCAGGAGCACCTTTATCCCACCCACACCTCTGCTGTCGGTAGAAATAACCGTCCAGCAGCCCATCAACTTGCACATTTGTTTCATCCCCGATTCGGAATCGCCATTTTACGTTTATTCGATCTGGCCCAGCCGGTTGGTCCCTTTAGATCACGTCAAACAATCGAGTCGGATGATTAAAGCAAATGAGTTTTTAAAGCAAAGGTGAGAGGCAAAGGTATTGCGAGGGATCAAACTTTAATTATCACACTGCTTTCAAACCAGAGCCACCAACAATTTAGATTAAGTCATTAATAAACAAGAGCAAAAAGGCAAGAGCAGACAGACTCTTTGTCTCTTTTCATCTGTGAACAGAAGCATAACGATTTTAAAGTAATTATACGCAGAGCCATTACATTTTGAAAAGCCTGCTATTCTTTTTGTCGGTTTTGTTTGCATTGATTTGATTTGTTCACAAAAGCAAATAAGAATTTGTCTCTCACATCACTGATGCAATCTCACATACCTTATTTGCATTTGACCTACAGAAATGTTCTTTAGGTTGCTTTGGTCCAAAAGACAACTTGCCAAACAACAAGTAATGTGTTCTATATGGGGCGCCAATATAAAACCTGATGAAAAATTACTTTTATTTTTTGGGGGGTCAGATTTCACAATATCTAAAGATATTCTGTAATGATGCAGAGCCAGACTCAGACTCAGACTCAGACAACATTACACAGTCAAGAACCCACAATCACAGATAGAAGACCCAGGGTTTAAATACAGAGATTAACAAGCTAAACAAGATAACAAGGGGGCGTGGCTAATCAGAAACACCTGTGGAGCCTAATAAACAAGAACAACTAAGGCCCCGTTTACACGAGAACGATTCCGGGTGAAAACGTAAAAATATTTTATCGGATGTGCCTTTCGTTTACACGGCGACGGCGTTTTTGAGGCTTAAAAACGCAAAAAAGTGAAACCACCCTCCAGAGTGGAAATCTTAAAACGCTCCACCGCCGCGTTCCCGTGTAAACGGTAAAACGCTAAAGTCTGCTCGACAGTGAAGGTTGTAAGCATGTGCGTGGACTTGGTGTTGTTGTAGTATGCACTCCTAGCCACCTGAAGTGCATACTACATTGAATTTCACACACTTTTGCGTCACCATTTGCACGCGGATTTCCCACACAAAATGCTCGTCTAAACGCAGAATAACAAGTGATGGCGCAATGCCACTTTTGCGTTTTCTCTTTAGAATCGTTTCCGTGTAAACATAGCCTGAAAGGGACTACAAAACATGGTACAGGACACAAAAGTCCACACAAGACAAGGGGAACATAAGACAGGAATCATAACATACAGTATACATTAAGATCTATATTTATATTTGGAGGTATTATTGGACATACATTGTCCCGACTACTATTTCCTGAGAATTATTGATTGTGACAGTCCTAGGTTCTGAAAAATGAAAGAAAAAAAAGTTATAAGTAGTGTCTCTTTCTTCCGAGTAACACAAAAAGAAAAATTATGAAGACTGTGCTGTTAGTTTTTCCAAAAAGGGCACAAAAATACCAAAAAACATAATTGTTATTTTTTATAAACGTCTAAGCTTTAAAATGTATAAATTTAGGCATAGTTCCTATACTTCAGAATGTATTTAAAAATATATCTACTTTTTATTAATAATAATAAAATCTAAATTTAAAATTTAAGATACATAAAATATAAATATTGTAGAACTGGATTTTTATGCTATAACAAATATTATATTTCTAAAGCATTTTTAAATAAATATCAAGCATAGCATCAGTTCTGGCAGGTTAAGTTAGTCAAGCTCGCATCAGCTGATCCACGTCTACCTATAGGAAGACGACGCCTATCACTGTATAGTATACATATAAGCTCCTTCAGTGTTATCAGCAGCTATCACATTTCTCTGGAGCTCATTACCCTCCTTCATCCCCAGCCTCTCCTCTCACCAGTCAGGATTTGGCAATGTGATTCCCTTTGAATCAGAATAAATTCTCGAATTTTGTACTTTAACCTCTTAAGCTCTTTGGTTTGTTTTGGAATTCCGCATAAAATTGGACATACCCAAATCTGATGGCTCCCTATACCCACATACAGTGATGTAAATGCAAATAATTGGTGTCATTTTATAGGAAACCCTTTTAACAAACAAAATCAAGTGTCAAATGTAATAAAAATGATTGTATGTGTTTAAAATATCAAAAGAAACACACAAAAAAGTAGGCGCTTTTGTGTGTTTTTTTCTTTGAATCTTTGTTTGAAAGTGTATTACTCTGGTATTGTGTGCAACAGCTACCTATTATAAGTTCCATTTGATTCCACTAGATGTCCCCAACACTGAAAAAAAAAATTATGTGTCTAACATTTCGATTAAAAAAGTTATTGCTATGACACCAAGGGGAGGCAAAGTGGCTTTTTAGTGTCTTTTATGAGAGAGTGCGTCCAGACTGCGCGCTGAAGAATATCTACTTTTTTTTTTACTCTGAGGCAAAATTGCGCTGAATATCTCAGACTCTGTTTGTTTTAGAGGAAAGGTGTGTCCACCATAGATGTCCACGACATGTCACGTCATGCTGAGATAAGCGTAAGCTTCCCAATGATGCGTAGTTCGTCATCATCCGTCGACGATAACATATCATGTGGATCGTATGAAAACAATGACTTATTTCCTGCGTTACTGGACTAAATGAGACATAATATGGGATTATTTATCAAGCGAAACTCACATGAAGGCGAAAATGGACTCATTTTGAAGAAAACAGTCTAAGGTGAAAGTCTATGTATATTTTTGACTACTTTTAGCTCAGACATGCTGTAATCGGAGACGAAATGCAACGCGTTTCCTAGTTTGTTTACAAATATCAAAGATGTACTTCGCGAATAGTTATGCAATCATTTGATCTGTTGTATTATGTCAACTAAATAAACCATACAGCAAAAATCATGTGGAAGAAAGGTTTTGTTTGATATATGACTTGCCTTTGTTGATCAAATTTGACCAATGCTATCAATATTCATATTCATAATCACACTTACTTTTGAACGGTATTTCGGTTGCGGGTGGAGGAATATAAACTTTTAAATTATCCAATATGTAAAATGAATTAAAAAATGATGGTTTTGTGTGAAAAGTAGAGGGTCTAAGCTTTGTAATGATATAACATATGACTGTTAATGTTTCATCAGGACCTTTAAATATTAAAGGGCGATCATAATAACGTTCTTAATAACGCAATTCCCCCCCCCGGTACCGGGTTTACGACCTTAACAGGTTAAAATCTTGAATTAAAGACATCTGAAATACACTCACCTGAAGGATTATTAGGAACACCTGTTCAATTTCTCATTAATGCAATTATCTATCAATCAATCAATCACATGGCAGCTGCTTCAATGCATTTAGGGGTGTGGTCCTGGTCAATACAATCTCCTGAACTCCAAACTGAATTTCAGAATGGGAAAGAAAGGTGATTTAAGCAATTTTGAGCGTTGCATGGCTGTTGGTGCCAGACGGGCCGGTCTGAGTATTTCACAATCTGCTCAATTACTGGGATTTTCCACGCACAACCATTTCTAGGGTTTACAAAGAATGATGTGAAAAGGGAAAAACATCCAGTATGCGGCAGTCCTGTGGGTGTGTTGATGCTAGAGGTCAGAGGAGAATGGGCCGACTGATTCAAGCTGATAGAAAAGCAACTTTGACTGAAATAACCACTCATTACAACCGA
The DNA here is from genome assembly GCA_030378365.1 of Hybognathus amarus. Classification (NCBI taxonomy): domain Eukaryota; kingdom Metazoa; phylum Chordata; class Actinopteri; order Cypriniformes; family Leuciscidae; genus Hybognathus; species Hybognathus amarus. Next base: position 101,383 of record JAQIUQ010000222.1, read on the forward strand.
GGTATGCAGCAAAGCATTTGTGAAGCCACAACACGCACAACCTTGAGGCGGATGGGCTACAACAGCAGAATACCCCACCGGGTACCACTCATCTCCACTACAAATAGGAAAAAGAGGCTACAATTAGCAAGAGCTCACCAAAATTGGACAGTTGAAGACTGGAAAAATGTTGCCTGGTCTGATGAGTCTCGATTTCTATTGAGACATTCAGATGGTAGAGTCAGAATTTGGTGTAAACAGAATGAGAACATGGATCCATCATGTCTTGTTACCACTGTGCAGGCTGGTGGTGGTGGTGTAATGGTGTGGGGGATGTTTTCTTGGCATACTTTAGGCCCCTTAGTGCCAATTGGGCATCGTTTAAATGCCACGGCCTACCTGAGCATTGTTTCTGACCATCTCCATCCCTTTATGGCCACCATGTACTCATCCTCTGATGGCTACTTCCAGCAGGATAATGCACCATGTCACAAAGCTTGAATCATTTTCATTTGGTTTCTTGAACATGACAATGAGTTCACTGTACTAAAATGGTCCCCACAGTCACCAGATCTCAACCCAATAGAGCATCTTTGGATGTGGTGGAACGGGAGCTTCATGCCCTAGATGTGCATCCCACAAATCTCCATCAACTGCAAGATGCTATCCTATCAATATGGGCCGACATTTCTAAAGAATGCTTTCAGCACCTTGTTGAATCAATGCCACGTAGAATTAAGGCAGTTTTGAAGGCGAGTATTAGTATGGTGTTCCTAATAATCCTTTAGGTGAGTGTACATTAATGTTGGTTCTGTTCTGTTTACCCTAAGGGAGTTATTGCTGCTCTTTTTGCTCTTATCCATGCTGGGCTGATAGAGCGTCATATCTATCCAGCCCTAAAACCTGCTCATTATTAAAGCAGTAAGGCATTATAGAAATCACTTTCTGTAAAGAGACTTTAACAATGTATTGTGAAAAGTACTATACAAATAAATATATAACTTGACATGCAACATTCCATAATATAATGGAGGTCTCTAATAGCGATCCACCTTCTTTATGATCTGATGATTCGCTTCAGTCAATGCTCAAAGAGAGGAAGTGGGCTGGTGCAGTAGGAAGTAAATAAAAACTACAGCTCATATGCAGGCCTGTCACACCTCTGTGACGTTTCATCTGAGAGTACAGCTTTAATGAAATGTCAAAGCGCTGTGTTCAAATGTGAATGTACTCTGAATGTGGCAGAAATTACGGATTAAGGATTAAGGACGCTTCTGTCTGGCCTGCCCTTGGAGCCCAGTTTGATTGTTCCTCCCTGCTGGGTTTTAAATAGAGCTGGCAATGTCCGCTTCCGCTCCATCTCTCACATCTTACCTTTACCTTGTTTAGTATGCAACAGCCTCAGCTTTCACCACATAGCCGTGTGTGTGTTTCTGTGCATGAGAGAGTGTGCACACATACTGAGATGTGAAATCAAAGTGCTGACTAATCATCTGCTCACAGTTAAATATGTTTGCCCTCACAGAAAACCATTCACTCGAGACGGCACCCTTCCTCTTTCCTTTGAACCCTCTTAGCTTCCTTTATCTTTCCCTCATTCATCCAGACCCACACTCGATCTTTCACCTTCATGCGCGGCGCGCAGAGAGCGGACAGTGCGCTCTATGTGCTCCTCTGGCAAATTGAGCCTGACTGTTGTCCCCACCCTGCATTTGGAGTGGGAAGTTGATGGAAAGCTTTGATAGAATACACGGGGGCTGTTAAACGGCGCTCCTCTTACTGCTTCAGTCACTCGTGAGGAGGAATTTCTTTTCCAATGACAGATCAAGGGTATAATTGCAATGAGGTAGGTAACAAGAGCTCCAACCAACGTGAAAGGAGCCATTCATGCACCTCAACCTGGGTCTGCTGTCACCCAACACCTACAGTCCAATGAGAAAGCAGGTATTGTCCCTGAAATCTAAAAGGCCCTAGGAATGGTTCACAATGGTCGACTAGTTGACAACAACCGACTAGTCGATTAGTCACATATACATATATATATATATATATATATATATATATACAGATACATATATACATATACATATATATATATATACATATACATATATATATATATATATATATATATATATATATATATATATATACATACAATATACACTGTATATTTATAGATGTGTAAACAATATACCCTAAAACTTGTATAAATGCATTTTTGGTATTATAAATGCCATTAAACTGAGAATATAAAAAAATTATTTAGTAAAAATTATATATTATAAAATATATTTACATAATACAATTATACTTTATATTATAAAATCATTTATTTTAATATAATTATTTAATTTATAATATATTGATACAAAAAAATTATATATAAATAGAATTTTAGACATTTGCTTGAAAAAAAATTCATAGACCTTGACACCGTATTGGCCACTGTCTTGTGTGGTCTTGCCAAGAGCAGCGTGTCAAGTTAAAAATAGTGAAACCCTTCAAAACCTGTGCAATCTGTTCCATTCTGTAACATCTGATCGGGGTAATCTGGGAACCTAAAACTAGAATAATTATTCAAGGCATCTAATCCATAAGGCTAATTAAGCGACTTTTAACTGGCAATCCAGCAACAAGTCCATTTTTAAAATATGCAGCTTTGCACATCCCAGCCCAATACCTGCAGATGCCAGACAAATGAAGTATGAGAAATTAAGATCTTGATTTTGATTGAGAAGTTGTAATGTTCCGTTCCATTTTTATGCTGACGACTGCCAAACATATGTGCCGCTAAGTCAGTCAAAAACCCTTTAAAAGTGTCTGCATGAAGTAAAAGCATGGATGGCTATTCATTTTTGGTTCTTAAATGAGAGTAAAACTGAGCTTGTGTTACTTTCTCCTAAGCCCCTTTCACACAGAGATTCCGGAAAATACACGGATAATGTGAGCCGGCATTTGTCCCGGGATTGTTTGATTTCGGTTCATTCACACTGCCAGTGATTTGCCGGTATCTGTGTGTGCATTCACATACAACCCGTAAAAATCCCGGAAGACAGCACTGACGTCAGGATGAGCCGTATAACGGACGCGTCGAAACATGTACACGAGCATACCGTTCCACAAAGCTGGTGAACGATCTTTTGTTCACACAGCGCGCGTTCGGGACTGATTCCGGCAATGTTACTAGGTCCCCAACCCGGGATCAGTCCCGGTATCAATCCCGGCTCGTGTTTGCTTTCACACAGAAGGCGTTCTGGCAATTTCCCAGCAATTTCCCGGGATCAACGCGCTGTGTGAAAGGGGCTCTAGTGACTCAACTATACTGCGGTTCCTGTTGACCTGAGTTGTCTAACCTGAGACATTAGTCCTGTGGTTACAAACTTGGATTCAAGTTGGACGGTCGTCTAAAACTCGATACCCAGGGGTGCGTTTCCTGTACAACGATGTAACTGTTCCACGACCATAATACGATGCATCGTTGGAGAAATCAACTAGCTTGTCACAACTGTTTCCCGAAACCCACTGTCGCAAAGTATTCGTTCAACCACGTCTGGTTTTCGCACGTGGTGGTGTAATAACTACTTTTAATGAAACTGTTTGAGATCCAATTAACGCTAGATTTGTTAAAGGGTTAGTTCACCCAAAAATGAAAATTAAGTCATTAATTACTCACCCCATGTTGTTCCAACCTCGTAAGACCTTTGTTCATCTTCGGAACACAAATAAAGATATTTTTGATTTAATCTGACAGGTGGATCACTCCTCCATAGACTGCCTAAGGGACTGGCTCTTGACTAGAGTTCTCAACGGGCCTGAAAATTATTACCCGACCCGACCTGGCCCGTGGCTTTTGAAGCCCGACCCGATGTAACCCGACACATCAACATGAATTATCCGCCCGAACCCGGCCCGCGGCCCGACTCGGACGCGCACGCGTTCTAGTACAGTCTATTGCCGTTGTCAGCGTCTATTCATTCTGGTGAAATCACAAAATAAAATGAGCACAAACTTAGAAAGGTTGACTTACTAGTCCATCAACAAGATCGCCAGGTCAGCATCACCGTTGCATCCAGTGCTGCTTTTGAGCTCGCGCCAATGAGTATAAAGCTCGACTGAGAGCGGGACTCCTGTCAGGTTTCTCACGCAGTCAGATTCTCTTTTCCTTTTCCTAGTCTTCCGACCGCGTTTTGAAACCAGCAGGCGGGCTACGAGTTTTGAAACAAAATAGACCTAGCCTACAAACATAATCATAATGCTTATAATAGGCATCGTGGAGGAAGATCAGTGCGTCCACAGTGGATAGACTGAGGCGTGTTCTCTCTGCCAGCCACCCGCGATGGACTTTGCACGCAGCAGCCAGACTTTCTTTACGGTGAACAGCAGCGATGATTATAATAATTTGTTTGTTTTTTTTTACTGGGTGGAAAAGATTAAGCCCGAGGTTCGACTCCGACCCGAGTCATTTGCTTATATTTTCGACCCGAACCCGGCCCGAACCGCGGGTCCCATCGGGTTTGTTCGGGCTCGACTCTGACCCGTTGAGAACTCTACTCTTGACAGCCCATAAAGACAATAAAGAAAATGTTTAATATTCTGTATAAGATGATGATCGTGCTCCGGCTATATCAGCACATCATCTTATACGGTAGGTGGCGGTAATACTCCTAAGCAGTGAGCAGCCGGTAACAAGAAGTACTTGAAGAAGAACATCATCATCTCAGTTCTCGTGCATGCGCCCATAAGGAAGTAATGGAATAGTCGAATAAAGTCGTTATTTATGTTGTTTTTTTCGCACAAAAAGTAGCCTTGTCGCTTGATAAACTTATAACTGAGCCACTGTAGGCACCTGGAATATTCAAACATTTTCTTTAATGACTTTATGGTCCATCAAGAGCCAGTCCCTTAGGCAGTCTATGGAGGAGTGATCCAGCTCTCAGATTCAATCAAAAATATCTTCATTTGTGTTCCGAAGATGAATGAGGTCTTACAGGGTTGGTACAGCATGGGGGTGAGTAATTAATGACTTCATTTTCATTTTTGGGTGAACTAACACTTTAATATAAATTACAGACATGTCATCTGAAGACTATTTCAAATGGTTCTCAGATATTTTGCTCAATATTTGGCTCGTTCTTACATAGTAGAGTACATTCGCACATGCGCAGTCTTCAAACTCGGTACTTTAAATCTTTTGACAAACTAAAAGACGTAAATGACATTTGTATGTATTCTAAATAAAAGGCACCGGTTGTTCTGAATGTCAGCTTGCTTATTTTGCTCAAGATAAGAATTTATTACATCGAAATGTCATGCAATATAGAAACTATGCCTCTAACGACAGGTCGAGAGCTGTCGTTCAAATCACACAACTTTGCAATGCTGTTTGCGAATGTTCGTTGGAACGATTGTTTCGGGAAACACCGACTTTTTGAACTATGCTGATAACGACGGAACTTTCGACCATAGTTGGCTAACGATGCTTTGGGAAACGCACCCCTGATTAGTGCACTAGTGAAGACTAGCTTCTTCCAGCTGAGGCAACTAGCCAAAGTAAAACCGGTTTTATCTCGACATGATTTCGAAATTTTAATCCATGCTTTTATCACCACTCGTTTAGATTATTGTAATGCACTTTATAGCGGTCTTAGCAAATCACTTATGGCACGAGTACAACTAGTTTAAAATGCAGCTGCTTGTCTTTTAACTGGAACTCGAAAATTTCCTCCATCACTCCACCGGCTCCTTGTGCACCTTCGTACTGATTTTAAAATTATTTTGTTTGTTTTTTTAAATATCTGCATGGCCTAGCCCCCCAGTACCTGTCTGATCTGCTCGTGCCTACACACCCCTTCGTTCACTCCGTTCGGCTGATCAAGCACTGCTGCTAGAGGTATTTATTAATAGACGGTGTGTGTTCAGCACTTTGGTTAACAGTGTTGTTTTTAAGGCGCTTTCTAAATAAAGGTGGATTGGATTTGCAGCACAAAATGTACAGATAAAACAAGTCACTCACAATTCTGTTTTGTAGCTGGAGCATCTTGCCAGAGGGATCTTGAGCACTTTGTCATTCAGGCCCACAAAGAGAGTCCTGTCGCCATGGAGAATTTGAAGGCTCAGGATTGGCTCACGCAGGCCAGGCGGGAAGAGTTGCATCTCCTCTAAGTAGCAACCTTGCAGGCTCTTATTTGTGGTTGCCAGGGCCTTAAGAATAGTTCCATACTCTGATAAGTCAGAACAGAAGGCAAAGCATAATTACACAAGGCTGCATGACTAATGCTATTTATTTAAGGATTTGGTGGTAAACTATTTGCCTAAGTTGTCTAACTCCTTAAGGCCTAATTACCTGTGCCTATGTACATGACATGGTGCAAATTGTCCTGCCCCTGTACAATGTCAACAACCAACTTGGAGAACCGCACATCATCCTGCCAGACCAACGGGTCCACAGAAACTGGCTGAACCACGTCATTCATGAGGTAGAGCCGCTGGGCGTCCTGCAGACTTCGTTCAGTTAGTCCTTCATTAGGCCCTTCTTCCTCGATGGTCCCACACTGGTAAGCATCATTAGGGTTAGATTCATTAATTAGTGCAGAGGTCAAGCTGGGCAGTGCAAACACAAACTCACAGAAAACTTTTACAAAAAACTCTCACCGTGTAATTTTATAGGAAAGTAGACAATAACTGTGAATTACGATGCATGCAAGTACACCCAGCTGGTATTGAGCAATTACTCTCACAGTGCCGGGCTGATTGAATTTATCTATTGGCTGCTTGTTCCAGACACACACACACAGAGAACAAAATGTAAAAGTGATGCACCTGGAAGTTAGGGATGGGGTTCGGGGTGGGGAGCCACGTGGAGCGAGGGTTCTCCTGGGAGCGGAAGGGCCCGTTGAAAGCCTGTGTGATTGCGCTGAGGTTGTACGCACAAACTGCAGAGGCAGCAATGCTGTTCCTGCATCACAAGAAAGAGTCATTTTACCCTTGAAATATATACATATATTTGTATACACACACATACTGTAAAAGACCACTAAAATAAAAGATTTTCACAATTTGCTAATCAGTTAGCAGTTCCACATTGGGTCTGCAGATACATGCCATCAGGTTCCTTTTACTAAAATTAATTGTTCTCTAAAATAATATGATGGAACATATTTTCATTTTGTGTCTGAGCAGTGCAGTCTCATCCCAAGACATCATATAACTGACGTCTTGGGACGTCTTTGACCATATGTCAATATATGCCTTTAGGGCCCCCCCAAAACGTCGGTTAGATGACGTTATCGGATCCTAACTCTACCCCAGACCTAAACCTACCCTGTCACCTAACTGACGTTAAAGGTAAAGCGTCAGTTGTATGACGTCCCAGGATCGTCATATAACCGACGTTTAGGGGGGCCTGAAAAGGCAGATATTGACGTATGGTCAAAAGACGTCCCAAGACGTCAGTTGTATGAATTCTTGGGATGAGACTGTGTTAGTCTCATCCCATAGAGGTTATGCATGCAGCTGAGGGACCTCTACAACATGCACCTAACCAACATGGTATTGTTGGTATAGAGGGAATGCATTGATGTCACTTTCCAGCCGGAACAACCCCCATCAGCCTGACTGAGTGGCAAAAGATCTGCATTTAATAGAGGAAACTGCGAAAATGCGACTAAAATGAACAATTTTATCAATTTAAAGTAAATGTTGGACTCAATATAGTGTTCCTCACAACTTACTAAAGATCCAATGATCCATGGCTATTGACATGCAGCCAGGAATCGTGTTTCCTGACATTTATGTTTGCCTGATTTAGACACCGAGGAAAATAAAAGCAATATAGACCTAAACATAAAGCAAATTTGCCTTATATCACTTATATCAGTGTATATATATATAGCCTATATATATCACCATTTTGTCCAGCCCTAAAACTTAATAGGTTGTTTTTTTTGTCAGTGTTTATTAAAAAAACATCCAAAAATGCAGAATGTGCAATGATAAATATTTAATTGATTAGTTGTCATGGTGATGTCAAAAAGTTGGCTGCAAAAAGTTACAATCTAGAACCTTGAGACAAACATAAATGTTCACAATATCATCCCATGAGGATCTTGCCAGCTTCTTCTGGCATGAAATATTCTAAACTGCATCGTGACTTAATTAACTTCCTTGATTTGAGTGGCAGGTGGCCCAGAGACTCCAGTAAGCTGTCAGGAGCAGAGATGAGCTCTGCAGTGGATGGATTGGGTGGTTATTCTTGTTACCAGACTCACTCAATTTTGGACAGATGACGAGTGCAGTTTCAGAGGCTGTTGAAGTGACAAAGAAAGGACCAGAAATGACCCCAAGTGACCGGAGCCATATTCAACTTCATTTCTTATTGACAGGTGTAAAAAAGTTTGTTTTAAACTAAGTATATTCTGCTTTACTGCTTAGACTTACGACATTATGAGCAGTGATGGGAATAACGGCTTTATAAATAAATGACGTTACTAATGGCGTCATCTCTCAGTAACGAGTAATCAAACGAATTACTGTTTCCCCGTTACAACGCCATTACCGCTGAATGATAATAAAATGTGGCGTTACTATAGCCTATTTGAGCTCACTGAAGCGGTTTCCATCCGAGTAGGGTCTCTCCGTCATAGGACCAGCAAAGTTTTTTCTCTTGTGTGTGTGTTTGAGGCGCCAGACTTGACTAAAGCGAAGCGACGCCACGAGCGTGACAGTGTGCGAGTACAATGTGTAAATTTCAGCATTAAAATAATCTATGTAGCCTTGGTATCATCTGCAAAGTTTTAATTAATTTTAAATGGTTATACAAATAAAATCTAAAAAATAACCTGCAGAAAACATTCTGGGAATTCGGGATCTGGGAGCACTTCTTGTTAAACTGTTTATCATTTAATTTTCACTACAAAGAGTATATGTATCTTTTTCTATTATTATTTATTCATTTTTTTGTACATTTAAGCATAATTTATATTTAAGACTTGTGGTCTGTGCAATAATCAATATTAAAAGTTCTAAACCTAAACCTAAAATTAGGTTTTATTGTTCTACTATAGACACTTTCATCAGACGAGTTGCCATGGTGATGAGCTGGCCCAAAGTTAACTTCCGTTCTGTTTGTTTATACTGTTTATTGGATAATATGGGATTCACGGCAAATGCAGTGAAAGTTAAGGTGATGAGCAGGTTGTTGAGCTGTGGATGCAACCTGACCTTGGGAGCAAACGCAATTTTTAAAAATAAAAATGTTAAGGTTTCCTAACAAAGAGGTAGACGGCGGTATTAAAATAGCTATGTTTATCCGAGTATCCGGTACAGTGTTTTCTATGCATTTATTATGCAGCGCTGTAACCGCCACATATTGATTTCCGTGTTTCTTACAATTGAAGATGGAAAAGTTGTATTTGACTGCAAAGTTGCGTGCCGTGCATATTCTCGCGCACTCCCTCCTCTCTCTCGCAAACTTATTGACAGCGGAGCAGTCTGTGTATTGAATATACGCTGCACATATCCTATCCAACATGCTGTAATGTGGAGACCCACCTTAAAAAAGGTTAGCAAGCATGTAAGAAGCTAATAAGGAGAGCTATTTCACCTTATAAAACCCCGTTGCCGCGCTCGTCACAGTTTAACACTGCGGTAAATCAGACACGTCGGTAGAAAAACATCTTGTCTCCAATTTTTGTTCAACGGCTCTGGTGGTGTCACATTTCAGTTTGGCCAGGTAACATTTATTTTTCTTTGACTGGCAAGAAATACCAGTTAACGTTACTATGGTTATTTACTTGCTTGTTATGGATTGTCTCGCAAGTTTGCCGGAAGTTAAGTTTGGGCCAGTTTAATGCACATGCGCAGTACCGTTTGTTTATGTTGTCACTGCTGAAAGCGTCTATAGTAACGATAATATATCTAAAGGTGCTGTATGCGATTTTTAGCAGCCTCTAGCGTTGATGTTTCAGAATGCAACAAGAGCGCTTGTGCTCGTGTGTGTTCTAGATTCTCAAGAGCGAGCAGTCACTGACGGCGACACGGAGACTTTCAACGCAACGGGGAAAAAAAAATCACACAACATGCTGGAAACTAATGTAAACTCCCACTGCAGTTACAATAATAGCCTACTTTTATCAGCTTGACGTTGAACTAATGCTCTGTGATAGTCCATGATAATGTTACAGAAACTGCATTTAGCCGTCATGTGATGTTATAAGCCATTTCTCATTTTCGTGTATCTTTCACAATCAGCAGTGTCAACATCGGTGAATGTATAATATGAATAACAAAAACGGTTAGTGAACTAACTGAACAGTTTCTGATGGAGTTTGTGTTGGAGTCTGTGTTGTGCTGGGAGGCAGGACTTTTGGGCTGTTATCAGACTCCATATCGTCAGCTGAAGTGCCGTTGGTCGCATGGTTGAATTGTATAGAGACTGGATAGAGACATGTTTGACTGGATAGAAAGGCTCGGGAGCGCGCATGCATCGTCACATCTGATGGATTTCGCAGGAAATTCGAAACGGAGACCTCACTTATAAATATGAATATTGGCCTTCAGAGGTAATAAGCAAAACCTGAAAAGTGGATCATTGCAATCTGTGATTACAACCCCTTCAAACACAGGAAATAAAAAAATGATTCATTTATAAAAAAAAGTTACATATAGAACCTTTAAATAATATATTGAAATTTATAGGCATCTCTACATCGTCCCAACAGCAACATTACGATCGTGTAGATTAGTGTACAATGTTTTATAATAATAATAATTTATTCTATAGTGTCCATTTCATTAATGTAACATATTTAATACTGGGTGCATTCAAGTTATTTGACATAGGCCTATTTTAACCATTTTTTTAAAGGTGCCCTATAATGTGAAATTGAATTTATGTTGTCATAGTTAAATAACAAGAGTTCAGTACATGGACATGACATACAGTGAGTCTCAAACACCATTGTTTTCTCCTTCTTACTTAAATTTCGTTTTTGAAAAACACCCCTGAAAAACAGGCGAATCTCCACATAATACCGACTGTTACGCAACAGTTGGGATCATTAATATGTACGACCCCTGAACATTTGCATATGCCAGCCCATGTTCAGTGACAGACGAGACGGAGCTGCGCAGCCGAAGCATGGCAGTTGATCAGTGTTCGGATGTACACATGAATACAAAAGTATATTTTAGTTCTTTCGTCCGAGCCTCTGAAGAAACAATGGATTATTATATTTTCTCTGGATTTTTCCAAACATTTCACCGACGACTATCCTCAACTTGGACCAAGAGCTGGCCTCTGGATCGAGCTGATGTGTTGTTGTTCAAGTTCAGACAGGTAACGTTAATCTTTCACTCAAAATCGTTCAGTACTGTTTATGCATCAGTAAGTCAAGCCAGGGACTTCACATCGTTTCTTTTAGTAGGATGAAAAAATAACAATAATTGTGAATAAATTATATACAGAAAGCGATCAATATCTTTCCACACGCGCAAGTTTATCTGGACACTTGCCAAACTCGTTATGAATTCAATGACGCACGTTAAACTGCACAACGAAGCTCTAACTGTATTTACATGATCGTGTTTGGATTGGTGAAAGCATAGACTAGAGAGAGCAGAAACTGCATTGCAATGATAAGATCTTCATCCTCGCGATCGACAGACTCCTCTGCTTGCTCAATGCTCAATGCAGCAATATTTTATGTGATGGGAATAGATCTAAATGCTTCAAAAACATCTCACGATTCGTTAATCTCGATAGCTGTAATAGTAAAACCTATAATAGCTGGAGTAAAATTATTCGAGAGAGTTTCACATGTAATACATAGCTATTTTATATGCAAGCATGTCCGCCAATCACAGCAGAGGCTGGTTACACACAGCAGGCCCGCCCCTTCAATCAGAGTGTTCAAAGCAGAGGCTAAAATCAGGCTAGGAAAAATTATGACTATTTTTGATCTAAAAAAACATACTAACATAATAAGGGCAACCCAGGAAACATTATAAAATAATTAAAAAAAACCATTATAGGCCACCTTTAAATAACACAATAGTTACTTTCCCTGGTAATTAGTTACTTTTATAATGATTTAATTCAGTTATTAACTCAGTTACTATTTGTGAGAAGTAACTAGTAACTAATTAAGTAACATGCCCAACACTGATTATGAGTATGATAAGCAGCAGGTGTTAAAGGTCACCTACACATGACATGCTCTGTACAGCCTTCAGCTTTGGGAAGTCAAAGTCTTCTTACTATGAAGGGTACAGTAGAATGCCTATATACACTCACCGGCCACTTTATTAGGTACCCCAGGCTAGTAACGGGTTGCACCCCCTTTTGCCTTCAGAACTGCCTCAATTCTTCATGGCATAGATTCAACAAGGTGCTGGAAGCATTCCTCAGGGAGTTTGGTCCATATTGACATGATGGCATCAAACAGTTGCCGCAGATTTGTCGGCTGCACATCCATGATGCGAATCTCCCGTTCCACCACATCCCAAAGATGCTCTATTGGATTGAGATCTGGTGACTGTGGAGGCCATTTGAGTACAGCGAACTCATTGTCATGTTCAAGAAACCAGTCTGAGATGATTCCAGCTTTATGACATGGCGCATTATCCTGCTGAAAGTAGCCATCAGAAGTTGGGTACATTGTGGTCATAAAGGGATGGACATGGTCAGCAACAATACTCAGGTAGGCTGTGGCATTGCAACGATGCTCAATTGGTACCAAGGGGCCCAAAGAGTGCCAAGAAAATATTCCCCACACCATGACACCACCACCACCACCAGCCTGAACCGCTGATACAAGGCAGGATGGATCCATGCTTTCATGTTGTAGACGCCAAATTCTGACCCTGACCATCCGGATGTCGCAGCAGAAATCGAGACTCATCAGACCAGGCAACGTTTTTCCAATCTTCTATTGTCCAATTTCGATGAGCTTGTGCAAATTGTAGCCTCAGTTTCCTGTTCTTAGCTGAAAGGAGTGGCACCCGGTGTGGTCTTCTGCTGCTGTGGCCCATCTTCCTCAAAGTTCCGACGTACTGTGCGTTCAGAGATGCTCTTCTGCCCACCTTGGTTGTAACGGTGTGGTTATTTGAGTCACTGTTGCCCTTCTATCAGCTTCGAACCAGTCTGGCCATTCTCCTCTGACCTCTGGCATCAACAAGGCATTTCCGCCCACAGAACTGCCGCTCACTGGATGTTTTTTCTTTTCGGACCATTCTCTGTAAACCCTAGAGATGGTTGTGCATGAAAATCCCAGTAGATTAGCAGTTTCTGAAATACTCAGACCAGCCCTTCTGGCACCAACAATCATGCCACGTTCAAAGTCACTCAAATCACCTTTCTTCCCCATACTGATGCTCGGTTTGAACTGCAGGAGATTGTCTTGACCATGTCTACATGCCTAAATGCACTGAGTTGCCGCCATGTGATTGGCTGCTTAGAAATTAAGTGTTAACGAGCAGTTGGACAGGTGTACCTAATAAAGTGGCCGGTGAGTGTAGATGTTAGGTCACAGGTTACACACATACAAGGAAAGTAGCATGGCATCTTTTGATGTCAACTGAAAAGATAACTAAAAAGGGAAAGTTATTCTTGTTATCATATCGTAACGCCAGAGCCACAGACAGATGGGTCCGGGGCAGAGCTCCAGGACGGGGATTTGGCCTGCCAGATGCTGGTGTCTGGCTTGGGCTCTTGTTATGTGGCATGGTGAGGCATGGACTTGAAGAAAATTCAAGCCTGGTTCTGCAGCTCGACTCTGGGGACTACATATGAGGGGTTCAACATGGAAAATTAGCGAGGTAAAGTGAGAGGCTCTTGGCAGTGCAATGCAAAAGGCTGTTGCGCAGGGGAAACATTGGCTCTAAACCGGTCAGCCTTAGGCTGCGAGGACAGAGCAGCCTCTGACAGGACAGCCAATTATCTCAAGCTATTTTTTCTTTTTTCACTCTTACAATCAAAAGCAAGTGTCTAAAACTTTGGTATTTGGTATATTTTTTTTTTTTACTTTTATAGAGAAAGGGCTGTCTTGTTAAAAATGCATGCCTATGCAAGTCACCGTGGCATTTTATTGCATTTATGCTTGTGCAGATGTGACTTTCACACATATGATGATGCAGTTTTAAAAACTCTTGAGGTTTGTAAAAAGTAAAGTACAGAGTTTGGTCCTGTAACCCTTTGGAAAGTCACCTACTCTAGCAAATCCCACGACACGCTCGGTATAACACGCAGCATATGGGAATGAAGTATTCTCACTGTGAGAGCAGATGACTTCTGAGCTTTCCAACCGACACATACAGTAGATCACATGCTTATTTAGATGAAGTCATGTTGAGTTATGGTGACAGAATAGACAATATGTCAAAAAGCACAGGTCATTTGAGGTCACCCAAGAGGTCCATAAAGTTCATTTTGACCTAAAGTAGGACAGTACTCAAGGGAAAAAGGGGAAAAAATAGAAAGATACATCAGTGTAGAAAAATACTTAAGTGATTCAACTTCAGTGAATACTTGCATTGCAGCAAAAAAAAAAAAAAACAGAGCCGACTCAGCAACATTCCACAGCCAGGACTGAGGCGAGATTATTCATAAATATTTTTAGCATAAAAAGAGTATTAATTATCCATAACGTATTGCAATAAAATATATTGTACATGCAACAAGTTTAACTTTTGTATACACCTTCTGTATCTTCTATAGCTTTTATATTTAAATGTAATGAAATTTGTATATATATTAAACATTATCATTATATTAAATATTTATATTTATAATAAATATTTAAATGAAAGTTTATTAAACAATATTCATATTTACAGTACGCTGTTTGGTGTATGATTTTAAACTTATAGCACAACATCTTCAGTTTCAGAAAGATGAAAAACAACGAAGCAGAATCATACAAGCTACACGAAAATAAAGGAATAAAGGAATAAACATGAAGGAAAGATTCCTGCTATGGGGTATAAAAAACTCATTTCAAGGTGGATTTTGTCATATTGCATCACAGTGTGCGAAGATATGCACTTGGTTGTTATTCTGCATTTGTTGTAATTCAGGCATGAAAGTGTGTATTCATGATAAGACGAATTCATTCACACTTGTTCATTCACACTTGATCTGTTTTCCAGAGAGGTTGTCTGCCATCACACTAAGTGCCAATAGGTTTGTTCCACCCTGTTAACCTGCGGGTCAGTGACAGAAATGAGGGTGATAGCTATTCCTTCAAAAAGTTAATAAAAAAAAGAATCATCTTTAAAATATTTTAAAATTGGTCTCTATAAACATTTCTTCCTTCCTCATACCAAAATGTACAATAGGTCAGGAGTGGCTAATATAGGAAAATATACAGTTAGATATCGCAAATATCATATCATAAATTTAAATAGATGAGAACAAAGAGACGCTGAGTGATATATAGGGAATAATTAGCCAATTATCCAATAAAATGATAATACAAAAAAAATTGCTCTGATTGACCAATTAGAATAAGAAGAGACATGCAAGGGGTTTTATACAACCAGTAAGAGATAGAGAAACAGTGATTTCAGCACAGTTAAGATCATTACAGAAAAAAAAACCTTTTAGAAAACCGAAGTAAAAGCTCTACTACGGAAGCCCTGAACCGCAAAGTGAGAAAGAAGAAGAAAACTTATCTCGTTATAACGACATATTATGTCGTTTTAACGACTTAGTATGTCGTTATTACGATATAATATCTCGTTATTATGACCTCATATCTTGTTAAAACGACATGATATCTCTTAACAGCATAATAAGTCGTTAAAACTACTTAAGTCGTTAAAACAACATAAGTTGTTAAAACAACATAATATCTCACTAAAACAACATAATATCTCATTATAACAACATAATATCTTGTTATTACGACAGAATATCTTGTTAAAACGACATAATATCTAATAACGGCATAATAAGTCGTTAAAACGACTTAAGTCGTTAAAACAACATAATATCTTGTTAAAACACCATAATATCTCATTATAACGACATAATATCTCGTTAAAACGACATAATATCTTGTTATAATGACATAAGTCATATTTCAACATAAATATTTCGTTATTATTATGTTAATTATTATGTCGTTATAACAATATATTATCTCGTTTGAACAACATACTAAGTCGTTAAAACGACTTATGTTGTTAAAACGACATAATTGTTATAACTATATAAGTTTTCTTCTTTTTCTCACCTTGCGGATCAGGGCTTCCGTACTCTGCAAAGTGCAACCTCTCGTGATTTACTGCTTTTATAAAACGAAGCAACAGCAATTTAATAAAACATACCAATGGTCAAGTTAAATTTATGAACAATAATAATCATAAAACAGCTGAGGAATCTGAGCCAAACGCTGTGAAAAGCTTATAAATCTGTTACTTATAGGTAAAAAAATATATATATATACTGTAGAAGAATAGAAAAAGCCTTTATATAATATCCATAAAAAAAAGAAAGTTCATTACCTAGAGTAGCTTTTCACAATACATCTAATACATATTAGATAGCCGTTACTGTCTGTAAGCTATGAGGACATATACTGCTTTGACACCTTCAGCCAACTCAATGAAAGGCTGCCAAGACCTTGGGACAAACTACTACCAACACTTTCAGCCATTTTTGGCTGCTCTCTTGCGTTCTGTCTCACTGTCTCACTCCACATGCCCGCCCTCCCTGTTATGCAGCCCCAAACCCCAAGGAGCATTGCTTAAGGTGTTCAATTTACCACAGACAGATGGAGACTCTGTTGTTCTGATTGCATTACCATATTCTGTTCCTACTGGGGGCAGTGAGCGAAAGGGGACAGGAAAAGAGACAAAAGAGAAACAGAGAAAAAATGAGTGAAAACGAGAGAGAGATAGTATGAAATATAGCAAGAGAGGCAGTATTGAAACCATACTATTTGCTGTATATTTGAAAGGTAGTATATGCAGTCCAGTAGTGATTAAAGGTAGTAGATAAAATGTTTTGGTCGACAACCAACAGAGAGTATGCACACAGTGTGTTCTGGGATTGCTTCAACAAAAATTCTACTTTACATTTATGTATTTTTACAAGATGTTGTAATCGAAAGGAATGGACAAACGACAATATCGCTAAGAAGTGCTGCAATACTAAATTTGAGAAAAAATATTGAAGAGTTCAGATGCAAAAGCCTCTAAATGCCATTTGAAATTTTCTTCTAAAATGATCATTTTTTATCAAGCTTGTATATTTAAGTTCAGTATTTTTTTACTTAAATGACAATTAATAGGTAATCTTCATTGCCATTTAAGTGAAATTACTGAACTTAAATATACAAGCTTGATAAACATGATCATTTTAGAAGAAAATTTCAAATGGCACTTAGAGGCTTTTGCATCTGAACTCTTATGTTGTATGATAAATCAAATGCTACATAACATAAAATGCAATAAACAGTGTGTAATGTGAAGTATGCAAACAGTGAGTATAAAATATTGAACACAGCAAGATATGGATATAAAGAGAAAGAAGTGATTGATGACAGTCAGCAGATTTAATTAAAATATAGGAAAGTCTGTGATAGCTGCGGCTTCACCATTAATAGCTACTAGCTTTAATATCCTATTAAATTAATATTCTTAATAAATACTTTGTTAGCAATATGACTTGCAATTATGGGCAAAAATATGCTTGTTAATCTACTGCTAATTTATTTTCTGTCCAAACTGTAAAAGAGATGCAACACATTCATGTACTACTCTCTAAAGCCTTCTCACATTTCTTGAATTAACTGAAACTCGTGTCACCTGTTTCTTAAGTTCAGGTGTAATTCAACATATGTAATCTTGACAAAAGATATTCACAGCTAAGGTTTAAAAGCACAAGTTTGTCACATGGTTAGTTCTTAAGTGTGTATATAATGATATGTCCTTCGAGATTTTAGGTTAAATATATACTGCTACGTGGGAAGGTCACTCATTCAGTAATTTTATCTTCCAGTATAAATATCCTTATAAACTTCACTAAATTTTGTACTTTAAACATACAATATATAACTCTCTATATATAATGTAAATAACTGGTAACACTTTAGATTAGGGTCTAATTCTCACTAAATAACTAGTTGCTTATTAGCATGCATTTTACTAGGATATTGGTTGTTTATTACTTTATCTACATCTCTTAATCCTACACAATACCTAAACTTAACCACTACCTTACTAACTATTAATAACCAGTAATTAGGTAGGGCCCTATAATTTCCGCGATCACGGAATAAAAAGCACACTCTTTTTACAACTAAAATAACAGTAAAGGGGAAAAAAAATGAATTCCCAAAAATTAAAATGGAAAAAACGGAATTTGCAAAAATTAAAACGGAAAAAACGGAATTTGGGAAAAAATTAAATGGAATTTGGGAAAAAATAAAACGGATTCTATATAGGGCCCTAATTAGGTGTTTATTGAAGCAAAAGTCATATTAATAGTTAGTTAATAGTGAGAATTTGACCATAATCTAAAGTGTGACCAAATAATAATTTCTCATATTTATTATATACATGAATAAACATAATATTTTTTAAGTTAAAATTAGATAGAGTCAGAGCCATTCTTCCCTATACGCACACTGACGCAAGCTGCGAAGGGCCCCGCAAATGACTCAAAGCCCCGCCTTCCCTCGTGTCAAAACGCGTCAAAGTTTACAACATTGATGAGATAATTAAGCAGACCTGTCCTTCTGGTCACGAAAACAGCGATCAGGCAGACTTGTGTTCTCTCCTCTCCAAGTTTGATGTCAGCACAGAACAGTATAAAGTTAAAGGAATACTCCACTTTTTTTGGAAATAGGCTCATTTTACAACTCCCCCAGAGTTAAACAGTTGGGTTTTACCATTTTGAATCATTCAGCCGATTTTCTGATATTTAGAAGAATATCAGTAACCAGACAGTTTCTCATTGACTTCCATAGTAGGAAAAAAAATATACTATGGAAGTCAATGAAACCAGAAACTGTCTGGTTACTGACATTCTTCTAAATATCGGAAAACCGGCTGAATGGATTCAAAAACGGTAAAACTCAACTGTGTTAACTCTGGGGGAGTTGTAAAACGAGCCTATTCCCAAAAAAGTGGAGTATCCCTTTAAGTTGCTGTGCTTCGATCTATCTGTCTGTCTAACCACCCCTATTCATCTCATGAAAGCAGTGCATCTATACCACAAATTTCTTCGTGCCATTTATATGTCAAAATAGTTTTTGCGTGCAAATGATACACACTTTTTGGCGTGTTATCCCAAGATATTTACAGTGCATATCCAGCCCGTTCTCATCCCAAGGCGTCGTATACTGACACTTTTGGCAATGCGTATACATCTAACACACATGGCACCCTTTAGCGTCAATATGAGACGCAGATATATATGGGCCTCCTAGTGGTCTAACCCTAACCTTTCCCCAGACCTAAACCAACCCATAACCGAAATGTATTATATTGACTCTAAAGGGTGCCATGTGTGTTAGGTGTATACGCATTGGCAAACGCGTCAGTATATGACACCTTGGGATGAGAATGCGTTGGCATATCATATGCACTCAAAAACAGTTTAGGCGCATAAATAGCACGGGAAATTGAATTTGTGGTATAGATACGCACTTTCATGAGATTACGTTTGATAATACAAAGGGCAATGGTGTGTTTATAAACTGCATGCTCGGAAAATAACATGAGTTCAAATGCGCGTGCACGAAATGAAATGCACACTTTCCAGTAAAACATCTATGGGGACCAGAGAACATTTCAATATGGGCGTGATGGCACTCCTCATTGGGCGCTCATATACTTTTAAAACAAGACAATGATTATCTAGTCTCCCAGTCAGTTTAGTTACAACTCTGCAATAAAGCAAGATGGAAAGCAATCCATTGACACTATATTGCATTTAAAATGTTGCTTGGCTGGACATTCTGGTCAATATGGATGCACATCCCTCAGTAACCATCAAGTATCAATTATTGCTTTTATCATTTAAAACACAGTGACATGCAATGGCAAGCAATTTTAGCTTTTAATAATTCACGTGAATGCATTTTTGATATCAATAACTAAATGTGTACTATTTTAAAATGTGAATTATTGATATTAATATAAAAGAGGTCTATTTCGTATATCAGGAATGACATTTTCATTAGTACTAAGTAAGGTTTGTAGTGGGAAAACCGAGGTGTCAGGTGTGACTGTGTGGCAATGGCAAATGGTTTACATGGCTCATAGGTCAGGTAACAGATTTTTGTTTAGGGAGGTCTGGATCGGCTCTGGATGGAGTAAAGCATGTAACACCTCAGTACTATAAAAGTACTAATGTCACTCAAACAACTACACACAATGATGCTGTTAGATGACTAAACTTACACATTGGTGGTGAAGATCCCATAGATGAGGTCCTGTTCAGGCAGGTAAAAGGTGCTCTGTAGCTCATTGTAGTAGAATGGGATCTCTCCCGACCGTGAACAGTTGAGTCTGGCTTTCGTAAAGGTGGTCCACGTGTCCTCCAGCAAGAAGCGGCCTCCTATGTCGTTCTTACACACCCGTGCCACCCTTGAATACACCGTCTTACCGCAGTTCGTGCTCCACTGCATTTTCCCTCAAGAAGAAGAAGGTGAAAAGACCCACGTCGTAAGCCGAGATGAAGTGAGGCTCTGAGGGAGAAGGAAAACAAAGTGTTGCTAAAGACCTTTTGGGTAAAACAAGCATTTCAAATGGCAGGACTCTCAGCAATGCAGCATTGAGTAGCTTAAACGCCAAAACAATAATTTACTTCCACAGAAAACTGGCTTGCATCCCTTTTCATTGAACTTCTTAGTTCCACTCTTTCTGAATATCTGCTTAGGCCTGCCTTGGACTGGAGCAGAAAACTGTGTGCATGTGACATGCAAAAATTATTCTGAATACACAAAGCTGTCCCGTCGGTCCAAGTGGCACTGGTCTAGATTGCATTAGTCAGAGTAATATCACATACACTGAATAATGTCTTACCCCTAAGGCCTGTTTATTCCCCAGCCCATCCAGTAATGCATGCCGTAGATATTCACCTGCGAATAAGCAAGGCTATAATAACTGCAGGGGCCATCGCAGCGTTTTACGAAAATTAGATTACTGTTATGCTGTGAATCCCAGAAGAGGCTTCAATAGCCTTAACTGTTTTTGATTCAATTTTAAACACAGTAAAATACCAAATCTCAGTGGACACTGACCCAGAAACAGCCCGGAGAAAAATGACACTGCTCTATCTGCATTAACTGACTGCGACAAAATGATATGGTGGAAACTGGACTGGATGTTTGTGCATTGTATCATATACTAGTCCAAAAATGACAAAAAGCACCATAAAGCAAAATCAAATGACTTTGTACAATATTCAATGCATAATTTTATACTACTTACGTTTTGTGTGGGAAACGGCAAGAAAATTGCCTTTAAGCACTATATAAATACAGTTGTATAAATTAAATATATATATGCTACACTAACATTCCCTACCAAAAGTTCGGGGTTGTAAGTTTTTTTTTTTTTTTGAAAGAAATATATTAAATTGGACAAATTGTGACAGTAAATTCCATTTTAAAATAAATGCTGTTCCTTTTCGAATTATTAAATGCATCACAGATTCCACAAAAATATTAAACAGCACAACCGTTTTCAACATTGATAATAACACATTTTTCCTGGGTACCAAATCAGCATATAAGAATGATTATTACCGTTTTACTGTATTTTGAAATCAAATAAATCGAGTCTTCGTGAGCATTAGAGATTTTTAACGATGCTGTAAACATCAAATTCCATGGTTTTAATTGTATCATATACTGGTCTAAAAATGACAAAAAGCACCATAAACGGAAATCAAATGACTTTGTGAATTATTCAATGCATAATTTTATACTACTAATGTTTTGTGTGGGAAACGGCAAGAAAATTACCTTTAAGCACTATGTAAATACAGTTGTATAAATTAAGTATATACTATGCTACACTACCATTCAAAAGTTTGGGGTTGTAAGTTTTTTTGTTTTGTTTTTTGAAAGAAAGAAATACATTAAATTGGTCAAATTGTGACCATAAATTCAATTTTAAAATAAATGCTGCTCCTTTCAAATTATTAAATGTATCACAGATTCCACAAAAAATATTAAGCAGCACAACCGTTTACAACATTGATAATAACACATTTTTTCCTGGGTACCAAATCAGCATATTAGAATGATTATTCCCGTTTTATTGAATTTTGAAATCAAATAAATCCAGTCTTTGTGAGCATTAGAGATTTTTAACGATGCTGTAAACATCAAATTCCATGGTTTTAATGTCAGATGCCATCCAAGTATTTTGGGTGAATACATGATGACTATAATATCAGGGACAGGGTAATGCTACCTCTTTTTGGACATGTACCACAGAAGTCTAATGCTTTTTTGGACATGTATTTGAAGCACCTGGTACCATGCAAACACACAAGAATATGAATATGTATCATATTACACTGTAAGTGTAGTTCATGAGTTTCATGCCGTTGCCCGGTACATATTGTATGGGGTGAACTTTAAAAAAAAAAGATTTAATTCTGTCTGGATGTATTCAGAGAGCATTGTTGTTGTGATCAAACAAAGCGTACATCATAACTACACTTCCACACAGATCAGGGTGAAGAAAGTGGTAAGAGAGAAACAGTGAAAACCAATACAGATGCATTCAGGAACTACAACAATTACTTCCCAGAGACTGCATGAATTAATCAAGTCGTTTTGCTAAGCTGGAATGGGCAGGGTGTGAGTGTGCTGATTTGTGTGGGACTGAACATGACAAACTAATATTTTCCTTCTTCCATGCTGAACGTAAATACTGCCTCATTTCCACACCGCCACTCCATCAGGGGTCCCTGTGTGTGTGTGTTTATCTGTGGGCCGCAGTCAGGAGAAAACACTAAGCTGGGAAGTGAATTACGAGGCCCAATAAGTTCCACAGGAGAGAGGCATGTTCTAATAGCCATGCTGTTGGCGATGATGATATTTCTCGTTGAATCAGAGCAGTGCTAAAACAATATCACATCTCACTTCAGGTCAGACCCCACATGGGCTCAGTGTTGAAAAAACATTCAGTCAGCACCTGGCAGGACTGATACAATAACAGTCCGGATGGATTCGATTGTGGACACTTGAGGTTCATGCCGTTCTTCACTGAACCTCAGTTGAGAAACAAGTTTTTAATTCACACTTCATCTCCATTTAGGGCGTGTTCACACTTGGCATGTTTGGTTCGATTAAAACGAACCCTGGTGCGATTGCTCTGTTAGTGCGACTCATTTGAACATGTGTGAACGCTGCCATCTAAACCCTGGTGTGCTAGAAACAAGCGGACCGAGACTGCTTAAAACATGGGGCAGCTTCCAAATGAACTCTGGTGCGGTTCGAATGAAATATGAACACAACATGGACCAAACACATGGAAACAAACCAAAAACTGCACATGATGTCACAAGATGTGACCCTAAAAAGACGTCTCCTTGCAGGAGATCTTCGTTGTGTGTGTGACAGAGGGATTCCTGCTTTTTTTTTACTTCTTTACACATTTTAGAAGCTTTTCACAAGTTCTCAGCTGATCAAAATATCATCATACATGTAGGCTATGCACATACAGTACAATGAGCGCATGTATAGCACACATGCATTTGTTTTGGATGTTCTTAAGTTCATACACTCTCAGAAAAAAGGTACAGAAGCTGTCACTGGGGCTGTACCTCTTCAAAAGGTCCACTTTTGTACCCAAAGGCGGCAAATTGGTACCTTAGTGGTACATATTAGCACCTAAAATGTACATATTAGCACCTACAATGTATATATTAGTACCTAAAATGTACATATTACCTCCTAAAATGGACATATTAGCTCATGAAATTGACATATTAGCATCTAAAATATACATATTAATACTTAAAATCTACATATTAGTACCTAAAATGTACATATGAGTACCTAAAATGTACATATTACCACCTACAATGTACATATTAGCTCATGAAAGACATATTAGCTCATTAAATGGACATACACTCACCGGCCACTTTATTAGGTACACCTGTCCAACTGCTCGTTAACACTTAATTTCTAAGCAGCCAATCACATGGCGGCAACTCAGTGCATTTAGGCATGTAGACATGGTCAAGACAATCTCCTGCAGTTCAAACCGAGCATCAGTATGGGGAAGAAAGGTGATTTGAGTGACTTTGAACGTGGCATGATTGTTGGTGCCAGAAGGGCTGGTCTGAGTATTTCAGAGACTGCTAATCTACTGGGATTTTCACGCACAACCATCTCTAGGGTTTACAGAGAATGGTCCGAAAAGAAAAAAACATCCAGTGAGCGGCAGTTCTGTGGGCGGAAATGCCTTGTTGATGCCAGAGGTCAGAGGAGAATGGCCAGACTGGTTCGAGCTGATAGAAGGGCAACAGTGACTCAAATAACCAACCGTTACAACCAAGGTGGGCAGAAGAGCATCTCTGAACGCACAGTACGTCGAACTTTGAGGCAGATGGGCTACAGCAGCAGAAGACCACACCGGGTGCCACTCCTTTCAGCTAAGAACAGGAAACTGAGGCTACAATTTGCACAAGCTCATCGAAATTGGACAATAGAAGATTGGAAAAACGTTGCCTGGTCTGATGAGTCTCGATTTCTGCTGCGACATTCCGGATGGTAGGGTCAGAATTTGGCGTCTACAACATGAAAGCATGGATCCATCCTGCCTTGTATCAACGGTTCAGGCTGGTGGTGGTGGTGTCATGGTGTGGGGAATATTTTCTTGGCACTCTTTGGGCCCCTTGGTACCAATTGAGCATTGTTGCAACGCCACAGCCTACCTGAGTATTGTTGCTGACCATGTCCATCCCTTTATGACCACAATGTACCCAACTTCTGATGGCTACTTTCAGCAGGATAATGCGCCATGTCATAAAGCTGGAATCATCTCAGACTGGTTTCTTGAACATGACAATGAGTTCGCTGTACTCAAATGACCTCCACAGTCACCAGATCTCAATCCAATAGAGCATCTTTGGGATGTGGTGGAACGGGAGATCGCATCATGGATGTGCAGCCGACAAATCTGCGGCAACTGTGTGATGCAATCATGTCAATATGGACCAAACTCCCTGAGGAATGCTTCCAGCACCTTGTTGAATCTATGCCACGAAGAATTGAGGCAGTTCTGAAGGCAAAAGGGGGTCCAACCCGTTACTAGCCTGGGGTACCTAATAAAGTGGCCGGTGAGTGTATTAACACTTAAAATGTACATAGTACCTAAAATGTACATACTGTATTAGCACCTAAAATGTACATATTAGCACCTAAAATGTACATATTAGCACCTAAAATGTATATATTAGCACCTAAAATGGACATATAAGCTCCTCAAATGGACAAATTAGCACCTAAAATGGACATATAAGCTCCTGAAATGGACATATTAGCTCCTGAAATGGACATATTAGCACCTAAAATGTACATATTAACAGTTAAAATGTACATATTAGCAACTAAAATGTACATAATTATTAGCACCTAAAATGTACATATTAACACTTAAAATGTACATATTAGGACCTAAAATGGACATATTAGCTCCTGAAATGGACATATTAGCACCTAAAATGTACATTAACACTTAAAATGTACATATTAACAACTAAAATGTACATATTAGCACCTAAAATGTACATATTAACACCTAAAATGTACATATTAGCTCATGAAATGAACATATTAGCACCTAAAATGGACAAAAGTTTACCTTTTGAAAATGTACAGTCCCAGTGACAGCTTTTGTACCTTTTTTTTCTGAGAGTGTATGCGAAATATATGTCATAAAACTTTTACTTTATCCACTACAGTAAAAGACATGGGTGTTTTACTAGACCGCAACTTGTCTTTCGAACATAATATTTCATGTTACAAGAACAGCCTTTTTCCACCTTAGAAACATTGCTAAGCTATGAAACATGCTATCTGTTTCTGATGCAGAAAAGTTAGTTCATGCATTCATGACCTTGAGACTAGATTACTGTAATGCTTTAATAGCCGGTTGTCCTGCATCCTCAATAAACAAGCTACAGTTAGTGCAAAATGCAGCTGCTAGAGTTCTTACTAGGTCAAGAAAATATGATCAAAAACCCTTTTTAATCATAGATTTTATTCACATTTTATCTCTCTACACTGGTTACCTATTAAGTTCTATTTCAATTACAAAGTACAATGACCTATAAAGCCCTAAATGGACTAGCTCATGTGTATTTAATGGACCTTCTATCGCCCTACAATCCATTCGCGTTCTTTAAGATCACTAAATTTTATGTCCACTAAAGGAGGGAAGGCGTTCTCACATTTCGCTCCTGAAACTCTGGAACAGCCTTCCTGATATTGTTCGAGGCTCAGACTTGCTGTCCCAGTTTAAAACTAGATTAAAGACGCATCTCTCTTTAGTCAAGCATTCACATAATGTTTACCTTTTATTCCTCTGTTGAATCAGATCGAATACATTAATATTATGAACAGCAGCTATGCTAATTATTTTCCATCTGCTTTTCTGCTGTTATCTCGGGATGCTAGTTCTTAAGGTAAATAGCGTTCGTCAGCTCCAGTTTGTATCCAGACTCTCACGGAGACTTCAGATGCCCCAACACCTACAATGAGATGACTAAACGCCTGTGAAGACACGACTCGATGCCTGTGAAGAGACGCCTCAACGCCTCTATGTTATGTCCTAAATTATTAAATAATTAACTAAATGTATTATTCCATGTGCATTTCTGAAATGCACTTTCTGTAAGGCTGCTTTGAAACAATATGTATTGTGAAAAGCGCTATACAAATACATTTGAATTTAATTGAATCAAAAGCCCACCTAACAGATTGTGAACATATATCCCTATGCCTCGGTGTTAACATATCAGTAGCCATGTTTTCATCGAACACGTTTTTATCCGAATTAAGCTATATCGAATGAAAAATACCTTATGGAAACAGTAAAATCCGATTAAATTTCATGAATATCGACTCAAATGAAATAACGGTCTGTCTCATCGGATTTTATCTATGATTGATATACGGCTAATGCGATAAAAGCTGATGGAAACGTTATTTGCCGAATAAATAATGAATTGCGATTAAGTTTTAGGCCCTTTTATGGTTGCAACACGCCAGAAGACGAGTTCATTTCCCAGCTCTGTTTGCGCACACATGGCGGATGTCAACAAAGACAGATGTAAGTGGACAAAGCAAAAAGATGCTTCAACCAAAGGGTTTCCATGAAGTGTCTCAGAACCAGGATCTCCCAGAACTGATGGAGCGCTGCTCGTTCCCACATGCCAGTCACCTCCGCTGTCGTCGGGCATTTACGTGCATCGGCATCATCATAGATATATTTATAGCGTTGTTGTTTTCTTAGGTTAGTTTTGATTGTTTTTACGTGGCTTGGTTGACTTCTAATGTATAATGTGGTCTGTTATTTCTTGTTAACAGACTGCGGCGCTGCTAGTATAACACACCGTTGCCATGGACGCAGTTCAGAGACGGAACAGACTATTTTCTTTAGCAGAAGCAATACTCGTTTTTAAATCAATAAACTCGTTTTAAGTCAATATATTGCGTCAAATTATTTATTTATTTAGTTGATTTATATGTAATAAGCAGGATAATGTACAGTGAGGCGCTTCAGGCTAACGACCGCCTCGCATATATCTCATTCATATGTCGCTATCAGCTGGCACATAAGCATTATTAGTCTACAATTTGTGAAATATTGATCATTTGTTGGTAGATGGCGCTGATCCGTTTTGTCTAACAAAACTTTGTTCGCAAAAGTTTGCCTGATGTTGTTCGATTCCAGTGCGAAAATGAATGGAAACACCTTAAATGTCTCAAATCAATTCGATACACCAATTTGATCGCAAAACAGTATGTGACGTCATTACGTACAGGTTTTAATTCGCTTTAAAGCCGTTGGATGGAAAAACACTTTCACCAACTTTATCCGCATGAGTTTTTTAACCGAACTTCAGATGATTCGATTGACAAGTGGATGGAAACATGGCTAGTGTGAACACTAAGAGGACAAGGGCTAAATTATTTTTTTGGTTCAGACCAACGGGCCAAGCAAATCTGAACTACAAGTGTGAACACACCTTGAGTCTGCATCCAACACACATGATTGAAAGGTTAGCGGTTTTCATTTGGCTGTGCTGAAAAAAATATATATTTGAAGAGAGTTGTGAAAACTATTAACACATTAACTATAAGCCAAATAGCTACTTTAGCTCCAACAAATATAACAAACTCACAACTCATGTAAGCGCTAACTCCCTTTTCACAATTCAACCGACTCAAAATTAATAAAAGTCATTTCTACATGTTATGAATCCTGCTCGCTTCTGAATTATGTGATATTCTATAAGTAAAATAACAATTCACATTCGATTTCAAACTTTCTTGTGCTGATTTTATTCAAATATGGTCAATATATGTGTCCTTAGACTGCAGGTAAATGTGCATGCTTCAGTAATCTCACTTTTTGTCTTTCTCTCCTAAATGTGAGCCTACAGTGGAACAGGCCGACTGGGTGACGTGAAGCGTTTAGCTGCAATTTCACCCTCTCTCGGCCATGAGGAATAATTACATTGCAGGATGCCAGAACTTTATTCCGTTTCCACCCAATTCTGTACTTTCACCACCATCTCTAACTTTCCAACCCTTGTCTATGTCCTTCTCCTTTCACCTCACCTACTCTTAACTTTCTGCTTATTCTTTTTTGTCTGGTTTTAGATGGATTTCTGTGGGAAAAGGCACAGTGTCAGCAGCTGGGAGATTATTGACACCTTTTGACTTTTTGCAGGAAGTGTGCAGAGTTTCGTTCGTGTCCATGTTCTACGGGTTCCTCCCCTGACAGGCCAGGGCTGCTCTAAAAATCTGCCTTGACACAAAAGCTGAAACTGTGAGAGTGTAGCTTTGCTTTTCTCGCTTTTTGTTGAAGAACAACCTTTGTGTCATATAGAAACTTGTCATGTCTACTGAGGTGAGATCAAACATGGATCCGGGATATTGTCGTTAAAGGGGTGATGAACTGAGAAATAAATTTTTTCTTGAGCTTTTGACATCTAAGAGGTCATCATATTATAAGAATATCCTGTAAGTTTCAGAACTGAAAACGACCTTGTTAGTCCAATAAAAGCTTTTACTGACACCAGCCTCAACAAACGTCTCGTTTTTGAAAGTGTGGAAGTATGACGTCAAAGACGCTAAAACCCCACCCGCTCATCAACGCCTACTTCAACACGGCCGGTTTAGCCCCGCCCACTGATTCGCGCATTCACGCATAGGTAAACAAAAGCATACCTCGTGATGACACACCGGAGCGAGCTACCAGCAATAAACATTCCGTTGACAAAATGTTGTGCCGTGCCTGACTGTGGAAGAAGACAGTCGCTGCATAAGCTTCCTCTGGATTCCAATATTAGGAATGCCTGGTTAAAATTTGTTTTTAATGACGTTCCAGCAGATGAGGGTAAAACATTATCCGTATGTTCGCTTCATTTCACCGAGGATTGTTTTGTCAACAAGACACAGTTCGAGGCTGGATTTGCAGACCGATTAAGAGAAAAGAACGGTGATGTGCCGTCTATATTGGATCTGACAGGAATTGTGCAACACACGGACTCTGGGTCGAACATGTATGGGCGAATCCGGTTGCCATTTGACAACATTGGACGTTTTCCCCCACGTGCACCGACGGGTGAGTTAAACTCATTATAATATAAGAGGGAGAAATGAAGACGACACAGATATGCATTTTGTGTATGACCTAGAAGTATTTATTCAGCGATCGGCGGTTAAAGATCTACTGACATCGCTGTTGTACGGAACATGATTAGTCTACGTTACCTTCTATATTGGATCCAACAGGAGTGGTGCAACACACTTATGTGAGTAATATTTTTAGTTTAGAAATAATAATCTACTCGGCTAGCATTGCATTGTTACAGATCGTTTAGATATCTAAATAATTATGTGAATGTGTCTACAAGTATCCGTTGTATTCGAGGTGCTGTTGGTTCATTGTCCTGCGATTCGGGATCAGACTCTGGGTCAAACATGTATGGGCGAATCATTCTGGTTGCCATTTTACAACAGTGGTTTTCAAAACAAATTCCCCCACGTGCACTGACCGAAACCAACGACAGAGTTGAAGCTCATTATAATATGCAAAACTGTTATCCACTCACAGCAGTGGGCGTTTACTTCCTAGTCTTCAATGCGATATGCCCATAAAATCCGAGCATTTTTCAAGTAGGCTGAAAACTAGGGAAGAAAATAGCCCATAACTTATTCATTTTTATGTTTTTGAATGTAAAAACCAAGCGAATGTCATAAGTTGACCTCAGACAACAAAACAAAAACATTTAAAAAGCCAGTTCATGACCCCTTTAAACAAAACATTTTGTTACTTGAAATCAAATATTAAACCCCTCACATTTTAAATATATTTAATTAATTTATTTTTATTTAATTTTTATCTCGGCTACTTGCCAAGACTACATTTCAAATAATGAAATTTACTATATAAACCTATTCAATAAGAATAAGAATAAAAAAGACAAAAACACAACAAAATGACTAACACTGTAAGATTAAAGTGAAAAGAGCACTTGGGGAACATTTTGATATTGAAACTAAAAAGAGGAGATGTGAGGGTTTTTTTTGTTTTGTTTTTTTAAGAAAAGCAGGAGACTTCAGCAAAAAGCACAGTTTGATTTCCATTTAATCTCGTTGTTATCTAGTGAAAACAACTAGTGATTTTTCTTTCTTATGGGGAATGCTATTGAATTGAAGTCTCAATGCTTTCCATTTGAAGAACACCATTTGGCTGCATATTACACTCTAAAAATCCTGGGTTGTTTTAACCCAATTTTGGGTCAAATATGGACAAACCCAATTGTTGGATTAAAAAATGCAATTTATAAATTTAACCCAACAGCTGGGTTTGTCCATATTTGACCCAAAATTGGGTTAAAATAACCCAGCATTTTTTAGAGTGTA